>JAVIWB010000848.1:0-185028 GCA_031893035.1 Dermolepida albohirtum | reverse complement strand
TGAGGGATCACTATAGGTAAAATATATATATGTATATGTATATATATATATATATATATATATATATATATATATATATACGAATAAAAATGTAATTACTGTAAAAATAAACTATAAAAATTGGCGCTATATTTTTTATTATAAGCGATTTTCGTCAAAATACCCACCTTTACAATTAATAACTTCTTTACAAATTTTGGGTAGTCTCAACACAAGTTTTTGAAGACTTTCAACTGGAATATTATTCCAAGCATTTGTAAGGTGTCCCCACTCTTACTTTTCTGTCTAGCTCATCCCACAGCAACTCGATAGGATTCATATCGATTGTGCGGGCCAAACCATATTTACAAGAAGTCCTTCTTCTTCTTTTTGTTTCACATAGTGCTTATAAAGTTTAGGACTATGTTTAGGCCCATTATCTTGTAGGAAATAAAAACTTTCTTCTATCAATTTAATTCCGGACGGAATTCCGTGTTCCTTTAAAATTTTCAAATACCCTTCTTTTCTTAAAATTGCATCAATTCTATGCAAATCTTCAACACCATTAAAAGAAAATGGTCTCCAAACAAGAACTGAACCTCCACGGTGTTTAACTTGTCCCAACACATTGTGGTATCATCCTTTCGCCAACTTGTCTGCGAACAAAAACGCGCCGATTACTTCCAAACACTTGGAACTTTGATACGTCCATCCATAGAACCCGCTTCACACCCACATTTCCACATCCCAGTATTGGTTCTCATTAGTCTTTTGTAATCGTTCTTTACGATTTTGTGATTGTAGCAATGGTTTACGAACAGCAAATCGCCCTTTTAGTCCCGTTTTTGATAAACGTCTTTTTACGGTAATCAGCGACATCGGATTTTCTCGATTTCTATTTAATTCTGCGCGAATCTGTGGAGCTGTTAACCGTCTATTCCGTTTAGATAACAGTTCCAGCCGCAAATCTTCTTGTCTAGTGGCCATCCTTGGTCTTCCAACACGTTTTTTTAGTTGCATGTCACCCGTTGTTATGTACCTTTTCACTGTACCTTGAACTGCATGATATGTTAATTTTAATTTTTGCACTTTGTATGTTTGTTCACGAATACTCGTATTACAACTTACGCGGATAGATTCTAGACGAATAGTAATTTTTTCTTAAATTTTAACGTTCTGTGTGGTACCACAAATTCCTATAAATTGTTTCTTAGAACCATTATAATCTTGTAATGTAAAAAAAACCCTTTAAAATAAATATTTCCAGGAAAAGTATTAATACTGAATACGGACCATAAAAGGATTAAAGGAAATTATAATATTTTACACTAACAAATATGATTATACAATTTACATAATGATCCGAATATTATTGGCAAACTTCTCAGAAACGCACTCACATCTGTTATTTCAATTGTCCCTACCGAAACCCAGGTATAAAGTGTATATATCTTATAGACAGAATCCTATATTGGCTGCAATATACGACAAAAGTGCCTACGATTTTTATAGATTGGAGATCTAATTTCTGCAATTACAGATTTTATATTTCATTTTAGGCAGCCTTACGGCGATTAGTACAGTTGAACGAGGACTGAATCTTCTTGATGAGTCTTCAATAGACGAAACGGCCGTCGCATTCGTTGTTCTCGTTCTGCAATCGCTTTTATGTATTATAAAAGTGCCCACACTTTCTAATCAGAGATAGAGATCTAATTCGCTGAATTACATATTCTATATATACTTATATATCGAAGCACATACAACTGCTAGAGTAATTAGCAAATACAAGCTAATTAAGCAAACTTTACAAGTAAAGCAAATTTAATGTGTAACGAAAGTAATTGTTATTATTTCTCGAAAATTTATTGCTCTGTGCAGTTTAAAAAAAAGAAAAGTTCTTTATTTTCTTGCTTGCCTTAATATACTAGATAGAGACAGACAGAATATTACTTTTAAAATGAAAGATAATATTTACGTGCACGAAATTACTGTTGACACAATAAAGGACGTCCCAAAACGCCCAGGATGTGATTTGAAAATGTCCACCGTATCGTGTTGGATGACCACCGAGTAAAAGTACATGAAAGAAGACACATTAGGCATCTCAAATAAAAGTGTGCGCAGAATTTTAAGTGAACAATTAAAAATAGAGAAATACTGGATATGTTGGATGCTGTGGTTACTTACACCGCAGCAAAAAGGAAATCGTTTGAGTGTTTGTCGCGACCTTTTGGCACGTTTTTTCCGCAATCCGGAGGGCTTTTTGCGACATTACGGTCGATGAAACCTGAATACACCATTATATTCCTGAAATAAAAGAATAGAAACGAAGAACGCACAAAAGTTGTCCACCACCGAAGAAAGCAAAAACGGTTTTGTCAGCAGGAAAGTTTCTGGCAATATTAGAGCTATTAGTTCCAACGCATTACTCTGTAGAAATATCTGAGTTTAATTTATCTCTGACCTTGTTCGAGTAATAACTACTTGCAATAACATTAAAATATTGTGTGTTGTTTTAAATATATTTTAGTGTTTTGTTTTGGTTTTGCAATTAATTTTTCTTTAATTTAATTTCGACAAGTGACGTATCGCTCCAAAAACAAACAAGAATATGTGTCCTGGAAACAGGAACGTATTCGCAACGTAAAATAACTCGGAAAGAAGGTATTTCTCATTGAACTGTAGAGAATTGCGAAATTATTCAAAGAAAATGTTTCCTGCACCAGCACCATCTCGACAAAATTTTCGCAAAAGAGGAAAATTACAGTACGTGAGGCTCGTCTGATTGTCAAAACAGCAAATAAAATAGATAAGTGTCACTTAGCTCCATTCATCAAAATTTGAGAAAGAAGGATTGTAAACATATCAAAATGAAATATTCAAAGATGTTTCTACGAGATCAGACTAAAGTGCAAGCGTCCGGTAAAAAAGAGAAATAACTTGACAGAAAGGACGAAGAAAGTACCAATTTTGACAAATTATACACAGATTATACAGTAGACGACTGGAAAAAGATAAGGTAATGACTTTCCAGTACACCTGGTAAGTTAAAATTCTCTTTAGGATATACTCTTTATAATGAAATTATGAACATACTTATAAAAATACGAAATAACATTTTATGCTTTTTTAATTAAACCAGAAATTAATGAAAAATTCGTGCCGTTGGAGGGGAATCGAACTCCTGTCCACTGTTTACCGGGCAGATAAAACTAATAATTTTGCTTGTGGTCTTGATTCTCTGACCAGAAATTGTAATTACTCTAACTTAATGTTCGAGGTTGGTCCCAGAGGTACCCGACCCAACAAAGAAAACACAAAAATTTTGGAAAGAAATATATTTATTTTTCAACATAATCTCCTTTCAGCTCTATACACTTTTCCCAGAGATGTTCAATAAGTTCGATACCCTTTTTATAATAAGAACTGTCTTGCTCCTGAAAATAGTCATTAACTGCCGACATCACTTTTTCATCGTTGGAAAATCTTTGACCACTGAGCCATTCTTTCAAGTTTGGAAACAGAAAATAATCCGTGGGGGCTAAATCTGGCGAATAGGGTGCGTGAGGTAGTAATTCAAACTTTAATTCATTAATTTTGGTCATTACAATAACGGATTTGTGAACTGGTGCATCGTCTTGATGAAACAACACTTTCTTGTTAGCCAAATGCGGCCGTTTTTGCTTGATTTCTTCTTCAATGAAAATTATTCCATGCGCATCCCAAAAAACCGATGCCATGACCTTGCCTGCAGATGTGACGGTCTTCGCCTTCTTTGGAGCCGGTTCACCCTTTTGATTCCATTGTTTTGTGTGATGGACCCATATTTCATCCATGGTTATGAAATGGCGCAAAAATTCTGCTTTGTTGCTGTGAAACTTCGCTAAATAATCAATTGAAACGTCTTCACGACATTATTTTTGCTCGAGTGTGAGAAAACGCGACACCCATCCTGCACACATTTCCAAATTTTCATATAATATGCGATGTACTGCACTTTTTGAAATGCTTACTATGTCTGTTAGATCGCGTACTTTCAACCGACGATCATCTAGTACCACTTTGTAGATTATCTTCACCATTTCTGGAGTCGTCACCTCATTTGGTCGACCACTGCGATGCTCGTCTTGGCAACTCGTACGGCCAAGTTTAAACTCTACTACCCAATATTTCACTGTTGTAAGCGAAGGAGCAGACTCACCCAGAGTAGAATCCAGTTCAGCTTTTATATCGGTTAGGCTAAGGCCTTTCAAATAAAAGTATTGCATCACGTAACGATGACCAATTTTCTCTATTTTTACAAATTCTCTGAAAACGTTCACTATTGATGTCTGCCAAACAAATACTAAACAACGTGGCGTCGTCAAACTTGAAACATATGCTTTATAGATCCAATACAGTGATATTTTAAATAACTAGCGCCATCTTTAGGTCAAGCCGGGTACTTATTGGACCATCCTCCTAGTATTACTATATGCTAAAGGTAATCAGAACATTCTCCCAATATTAATCATTTAGTTATAAATTTTTTGAAAAGTGAAATAGTAATAAATAATTCTAAATTTGCAGAAAAAAAACTATATACTTGTTCATGCAAACAATTGAATCAAATCGTTCTTAGAAAAATTGCGTTTTTTTTAAATTTATGAAGAAAATGACACAACAGTATGTATACAGCCAATTTTAAGTATTAATAGTGCAATGCATTTACATCACATATGATTCAGACGCATTCGTGCGCGGGCACGGATTTAAATATACACCATATGTTGTGCGAGCTTGTATAAATGTGGTCGCTTAGAAATAACCATGTAAAAATCGCACGGTATTCGACGTGTATCTTTGAAATAATACTAACAGGAATTCCAAGTAACAATCGTCGACGCGTATCTGATTATATTCTAATGAAATCGACTTTACTGCACGAAAATATTGTTCGTCATATCATTGTAAGTGGTATTATCGCATTTTCGAGTATAGATATGTTAATACATGTTCAGCTCGACTAGTAGAAGGAACTGTGCGAATCAGTTCATCACAGACAGCGTGTGAGTGCGTAACAAAGTACCAGTGGATGTGATTAATATCGTTTATAAGTTAAAAAGTTCTTGTTTTAAATCGGATAACAAAATGTCTTGTATGCAGGTACGTTTTTGTTTTTTATTAACAATTATTATATTTATTCGCTGACCTGGTTATTTTTAAATAAATGCGTGACACTTCGTTAATAAATGCTTCGAAAATAGTGCAATTTAACAAAAAATTAATTGCGTATCCTTACATTAATTAAAATTGGCAATTAAGTTTAAAGTGAGGCACTAGAAACACTTTAAATATTTATCTCTTCGTGACATAATATCATCCCATTTGTTCATTAACATAATGAATAGATAAAAAATATATATATAATTATATTTTCGAAGATTAAACGATTCATATTTCGCAGAAATTTTTTACTTCGCATGACATTTATCGAAAACCTATTTCAGCAGATAATGCTTCCAAGAAAAAAAAATTGCAATTTCGACATCATCTTTAAATAACCTTAATATAATATATGATCGGAAAAAAAATGATGTATAATAATTTTTAAAACGTTTAAAAATATAATACGACTTAATACTTCGACTTTAAAGTTGAGTAAGTGAAAGAATTTAGGGAACACCCAAGTAATAAAATGAAATTTCGCAGAAGCTTTGGACCATAATTCTGCCATATTATTGACAACTATCTTCGCTTATTTTATCACCCACATCACGGCTTATTTAATAATCGCACTAATAAATACATGAACAATATCACTAATACCAGTTTACTCATACCAATTCTTAACTCCAGATTTTATAATCATGTTCCAAATGAATCACCGATGAAAAAGCAGATAAATAGGAAATTACGATATTAATAAGCCCCTGATTAGATACAGCATCCTCTGCAAAATTTTACGCCAAAACAAATAAATGAAAATAGACCTCGCGGCTTCCAAATCACTTCAGACTAAATAAGAATTAAATGAAAAATTCCTAAACTATTCAAAACAAATTAAAATGACACCACAGTATGATCTAGCGTGATTAATCGATAACTACTAGCTAATCCTGAGTAGAAAGTAATTGTTTATTACTTAAATATCGTCTCTAATACAGTTAGGGAGATATTTTATATAATCTACATCAGTTACGGGTGATCAACTAAAACGTTTTTTTAACTGTAACCTAAATTTCGATGTTTCTAACGTATTTAAACTGCAAGATGTTTTATAGTTTTTAAAGCAGTGCTATTAAATCACTATAGTGGGATGCTTCTTTAACTAAATTTCAATGTTTTAATCCAGTTAAACTATTAGCTGTTTTATAGTTTCTGAAGCAGTGTTCCTATCTGTAATTCTACCAAGTTACTGGTAAACAATTTAAATGTTTTATAATAAATTAAACGAAATAACTTATCAGATGAGCAACATTTATTTACATTATATGTAAGACTTTTAAATAATATTTAATTAATTCATCTTTCGCCATAACTACGGTAGCAATTCTTTTCGGCATACTTCACCATGCTGTCGCCACCTGCAAATCTAGATTATTTGACCAAATATTCTCCATATTTCATCATTTTATCTTAGTTTGTTTAATGTTGGTTTTCGAGACGAATTAACAATCCGTTTTAGATTACTCCTAACGTTTTCAATTAAATTTAGGACTGGAGAATTACCTGGACATGGCAAGACCTTCAAATTCCTTTCGAAAAATAAAATTTTGGTACTAATTTCACTATCCTGTCCACGGTATTACGGAAAACAGATTCTCTCCTTGCTATTTCCCGATGAGAAAAGTTTCCAGTTTTCAATAAAGTTTCTATTGCGATTTTTCTTCATTTGAAATGTCTTTTACGCCTTCTCATTGTTCAAAATCTGACACTGTATGCACAACACTCTTAGAATTTTTTTTTAATTCTTAAAACGTCATAAAACATAAAATAATTAAATATTTAACGAATATCTGAAACTGTTATAAAACATTCACTTAACACCTGCAACGATAGACACAAAGTGATGAAAAGCAAGTATTACCTGTAAATTTACTCTATCGTTAATAAAGAATACCTCCTAGTGGTGGTTTTTTATACTCGCTGTCGAAGATCATCGCCAACACAATAAAGAAGATATTAGAACAAGAATATTTTTGTTATGCACGTACTTAGAAGTTACGTGTGATACTTTTATGCCATTAGGATGCATGTTACTGTAAAATGTTTTTTTTTCTTGAAGCAGTTACAAGTTGTGTTAAAACATTTTTAAACTTCACGGAAAAGCTACTTTATCCAAATTTTAATGTTTCTAATGTCGTTCAATTATGGTGTGCTTTTTCTTCGAAGCATCAACAAATAATCAATTAAAGCACTTTTTAACCTTGGCCGGAATATATTTAATATAAAAGATTTGTATTATAAGGACTATTCGACAGTTTACATATATACCGAAACCACTTCTATCGAAAATCATGCAAATATTCAATATTTTATTTATTAGAGACACTAAATTTCAACGTTTTTAATGTTACTAAAAGAACTTTTTTTAAGTCGTTACAAAATCAATTAAGGAATTATTTCGTCTCTGGTTAAAGTAATAGTTGACTGATACCCATTATTAAACTACTTATTTATCAAACCATGGATGTTTTTCATGGTTTCTCTTTCCGTTTATGTAAATACTGACAGCCAAAAATATTCCACCGCACCGCACCACGAGCGCGAGAGAAATAATAACTAACTCATAGCCTACTAATGTTTGTAATTAACGTTATATAGAAACGCTGCCTGGGGATTATTATTGTTAACATTTGTAGCTATCGAATTGTGTGGAAATAAGTTATTTTTCTACACTACCGGTCATATTTATTTGCCCACCCCAATTTGATGTGTTTCCTGAAATACGGATTATCTTTCGAAAAATCTGTATTATAATTATTCAACAATATTATTAGTGGAAGTAATTTATATGAATTTCTACGAAAATCTTAAATTGTTTATGATATATCGTAAAGGTGTCATAAATTGGAAAAATACCATAAATATTATATAGGCTAATCCCTACAATATCAACAGTTTTACCTGCATTTCCGAAAGGTATTACCAATATTGTGTTATTGTACTAACTAATTACAATATTAGGATGTGTACATTTTCCAACAAAAGAAGATCTGGACGACGCAAAGCGACGACATCTGCAGATGACCGGCATCTAATACGGATAAGTAGACGCGATAGACGAAAAAGAGCACCAGAAATTGCTGCTGAAATGAATAGAGTGCGTGCTAAACCAATTAGTGTGTCTACGGTACAGAGAAGGTTAAGGCAAGCGGGTTTATACGGAAGAATTGCTCTGCGAAAACCACTACTACGAAAGCAAAACAAGATAAAACGACTAAATTGGGCTAAAGAACATAAGAATTGGACGATTGATCAGTGGAATAATGTGTTGTGCACAAACGAATCGAAGTTTGAACTTTTCGGTAGTAAAAGGCGAATATTCGTAAGAGGATCCGCAGGAGAAAGAGTACTGCCAGAATGTATTGCGCCTACCGTAAAACATGGAGGAGGTTCTGTAATGATTTGGGGGTGTTTTGGTGGAAGATCCGAAACACACTTCTAGATTGTGTGGCGATTACTTGCGTCAACAAGAAGAGCAAGAGCAAATCTCTATAATGGTATGGCCAGCTCAAAGTCCTGATCTGAACCCAATAGAGCTTCTTTGGGAAGAAGTGGACCGGAAGGTTCGAGAACGTGCTCTATTATCCACCACTGTACTGTGGGAACAACTTCAAGAAGCGTGGGCACAAATTATAGAAGATACACTGCAAAAATTAATTGAAAGGATGCCGCAGTTATCAAAAATAAAGGTGGGCACATTGATGAGAGCAAAATTTAATAATAATTAATGATAAAGCTTTTATATAAGAAAAATGTAACTATTTTATGTTTATTTTACACTATTGTATTGGTACAATAAATAAATTTTCAGTACACATTTGATAGTTTAATAATTTTGGCTAAAACTAAAGGTGGGCAAATAAATATGACCGGTAGTGTATATATTTAATATTCGACACACTTTCAATCAAAATTTGCAATTTGATTTTGATTTACCAACATATGAAATCCACATCAGAAATGTTTAAAATCTTAAGAATAAATAAAAATTAAATGCTTAAATTAATAATTTAAAATTATGAAAAATTATGAACATACTGTATATATCCTCTTCTTTGAACTTAAGAGATTCCAGTAAATATATCATAAGACAATTTCCTAAAATTTTAAGAAAAAAGATTAATTGTATTAACAAGCTTTTACTGTTTTACAAGAAGTGAAAACAGTATTAACCTTATTTAATACTATTATTGGTACGTATATAATGTATAACATAAATATCACGTCCAAGAAAATATGTTTTGTTGTTCTAGGAAGTCGTTGCAAAAAAAGTAGTTTAATAGCATTCATATGAATGTATGGAAAATAATGTCATTGTAAAACAACGTTCAAGGAATTCGGAGAACAGTCTTAATTATATACACTATACTAAACATAAGCTCTTTGACCTTAATTCAGAATCAGGTTGTCTTACATGAAATCGTTGTGTACAGAGTATAAAAATAATCGCAGCATTTTTACTGAAAATACGCTGTTATTTTCGATATCATCAACAGACGTTTTTTAGAAATTCAGAAATGTAACAATGTAAGAATGTTATTGGGAAGTTGTTTATATTCTAAACGATACTTTCTAGAATGTACGTAATACAAATAAACTCGTGTCGTACTTCCTCAGTTATTTCCTTCTTTATTGCAAATGCTAATTAAAGATATTGTAACTATTTTAAATAACTGCGATTTTATAAAATAACAGCTATGAATATGTATATTTAGACACGTTTTCTATATACATTTCCGTCAGAAAGTTTGTAAACAGTTACGTGTTTTCAATTTTAAATTAAATTTGATTTCTGAAATAGAGGTGTGAATTATAAACACAAATAGCAACCAAAACTAAACAATTTTAAGCATTCTTTGTAATTATTCTTAGAAAATAATTAAAGTTTACTTCCTGTCGGGCCCAACTCAACCTCATGGATACATTTTGACTCCCTGCCCTCCTTAATAATCCCAAAAATGCTTCTGCCAGGGTTATTTTTTAAATAAGGTCTTTTAATAAGAAGAAAAGTACTGCAAAAATCATTAAAATGTATTTATTTTCATGGTCTACATACTTTCATTTACTTTCCTACATAATTTCCATTTTTGTTCAAACATTTGTTATACCGTTCAACAAGGTTTTGAATTCCGACGTCAAAGAAATCTGCTTGATTGCAGTTTTCACTTTTTCGTCGTCGTTAAACAGCTAACCACCAAGGAACTCCTTTAAGTACCGAAACAGGTGAAAATCACTGGTTGCAAAGTCTGGGCTGTAAGGTGGATGATCTAGTTGTTCTCATCCAAAAGACCTGATTAAACTTCGTGTTTGTGCAGAAACATGTGGCCTTGCATTATCATGGAGCAGCATTACACAGGAAGACAGAAGGCAACGGCGCTTGTTGTGTTCGGCACGCCCGAGTTTTCTCAAGGTCCACAATACGCTGAATTAATTGTTGTGCCTCTCACCATAAAGTCCATTAACAAAATCACTTTCCTGTCCCAAAAGAAAGTTACCATGATCTTTAGTACTGAAATTGCCTGTTCGGCTTTTACTGTGGTTGGCGGCGATGTCTGTCGCCATTCCATTGACTATCGCTTGGATTCAGGAGTCATGTGAGACACACACACAGTGTCATCGCCTGTAGCGATGTGTTCCAAAAATTTATCTCTTTGCTGTTCGTATCCTGTTAAAAATAATAAAACACAGCCCAGTCAGAAAGCGGTCTTGGAATTCACCAGCAACACAATTTTCGATACTTCAGTTTCTCCGAAACAATAGTGACCTTAAAGCCTGTGAAAAATCAACGTGGAAGAGTTGGTTTTGTGAATTAAATGTGGCAGAAATTACTTTGAAAGACTTGCAATCTTAACCACATTTACCGAAATATAGTTAGATTGATGATCCTATGGTGTTGCAAGAAAATTAATAAAACAAACTCATCTTGTTGCATTTCATAAATGGAGTGAAGGAAATTATTATATTGTACAAATAAAACTTCAATATCGAAGTCATCCAATTTCATTTTGTTATTCTTTATTCATTTTATATGAATGAATGCAAAGACAAATGAGTAAGACACATCTGTAATAATTACAGATCTCTGATTTATTTTTGGTACGGTCCCTGTATATGAACAAAAAGGTACATTCTTAGAATTATTCTAAAAGTAAAGGCAGTATATTATTATTACATTTATGAGTTAAGTATCTTTCTGTCACACATATTTTGACAATTTTAATAATAATATATTTTCAAAAAACATTGTACAATAATATACACATGCTAGAAATACGAATACATAGTAAACTAATAGAATAGAAGATGTCGTTAATACTACAAGAATTTAGAAACAATGAAACTTTATCCTAACTTACGGCTAAATGTACCATAATTCAGATAATTTCATTAACATTACCAAATCCTGGAAATTCCTAACTTTAAAACGGATTTGTCCTTCCAATAATTTCACTATTTCTAAAAACTATTTATTGTTATACGAATAGACAAATCTATTCGTATTACTCAAACTTTCAACGTCTCCCAAGAATGAGAGTTGGAACCCATAAAGATAATTAGAAATAGAAGACTTTCAAGAATCGCACTGATACCCTTAAATGTTCGAGGAAGCCTTAATACTTTTGTAATAATTTTTTGGAACTGCGAAACGAAAGTTACTCTCTATATTCAGGTATAGACCGGCATCGAATCCCATTCGCATTGAAGTTTTTATTAGGAACTGGCAATAATAGACATATTCTAAGAAGTTGGAATTCTGAAAGAGTATGTACTCACTATAAACGCATATTATTTGCCAGTGGTGTTGTGAAAGTCTTTGTGTTAAGTCATCTCTGGGATTTATCAGTTGTGTAGTTCCATTTCAAGATGAGCATTACATTTGTAGTGGTATGTTTTTACTTAATTGTAATTTTTAAATTTTTTTGCTCCAGTTATTTTGATTTTGAATGTTACTAATTGTTTCTCATGTCTTTCATTAATTCCAACTTATATTTTTTTAGAATTATTAAACATTTAAATAGCACAAAAATATTTTAATAAAGTATTTTATTAGTAGTTATTTTTTAAATACAAAAATTATAAAAAAAGTTTCTTTTAACTTCCGGAACAATTTAATGGGCTTTAAAAACCTGTTTTTTTTAACATCTACGATATAATTAATTTATATTCCATGTCAAGTTTACAAGAAAAAATTTTATTTTATTTCTTCTAAAAGTTGAATAAATAATGCATTTGGTGGTAATTAATGTATTCGTTGTTACCTATTTTATTTAAACCCAGGTAACCGCAAAATCTACACAAATAGTACAGAATAAAATTAAATAAAAATTATTTGTGGTAGTTTTTAATGTATTTCTGTTTATTATTATATAAACATAATGAATGTAAGTTGGCTATTAAATAATAAATAACTGCTAACCTATTTCAACATGATTATTTTGTAAGTAATTCCAGGAGATCAATGTACATGAAACTTGTTTAAATTAATTTTTCATTTGACCTCTCTTGATATTTATGATGTTCGAGGCAAGGCAAAATACGAGGGCAAAGTGAAAAGTCTAGTAGATATGAAATAAGGAACAATTTTTTCAGATAAAGGAACGTATATTTCAACATAGTCGTTTTTGATGCAACGTTTTTCTAATTTTTCGATCACTTGCAAATAATACCTCCCGTCCTTCAAAATAGGCATTTCTTCTCATTGGGACCAAATCTCTTTGCGCCAAAATTTTTTTTTCAAATTTAGAAACATAAAATGTCGATGAAGGGGCCCATGTCTGCGGAATATAGTGAAAAAAAAAATTGGAACCAATTTTTCCTTCCAAGCATCATTGAAACTATCCAGCAAGTTGTAATAATATTCGTTAATTAATTGGTTTTCTCTTTTCAAGTTAATACATGTAAATGATACTGCATGCTTCCCAAAAAAAAACATGTGCCCTGTGCCAATTATTGGTTGGATCGAACCATAATTTCGCATTTTTTTTCGAGATTTTCAGAATTTGTTTAAATTTTTAATTAAATATAATCAGTACTTCTTTGTTTTATATCGAACTTTTAATTAAACATTATTGATATAGGACCTCATACCAGCATACACTTCCAACTTAATATCTAACATTTTTCACACTTTTAAACGAAACGTAAATCTGATGAGGTACTTTGCTATCCACAATTTCTGTTCTTTTTTCTTGAGAGTTGAAGTAAGAATTTTTTTCGCTGCAAGAATATATTCGCTTCCATATTTAACAGTCTTGCATATTTCTGGTAAAGTATCCTCCTCTAGCCATTTCTACCTGAATTTTTGGCAATCAATGCGTTGATTGTGATTGGTCGGAGAAAAACATATATTTTTCTAAGACCAAATGATTACATATTTAACAAAGGCAAACAACTTGTGTGACGCTGATTGATAATTGGGTTTTTTCGCTTCTTTCGAATTTTATAATTCCTACGAAGTAATCTCGCGGATGTGTCTGTGATCATGATGAAAGAACAAAAGCAGCTTTGATTTGCTGTTGCCACTCATCTTGCTTCAAATACGCCCATGTTTCCAAGAAGCATTGTACTTGCTGGAAATTCCCTGGTTCATTACGGTTTAAAAAAGAATTTATACACAATTCCATTTATACATTAATCCTTCGATTACAAGGACATAATCCACTAAAAATTTATTGAACAGAGAATAAATAGGCAACGTATTTATTATCTGAACTTCGTTCGTAGAAAAACAATCGAATTGTATTTCACCAAATCACGGAAATGCACTTATAGTTTGCTAATTGTGACAGACCTTGAATATCCTGCCTATTCACCAGGATCCCAGTTTTAGACCCTTGTTATTTTCGGCTTATTTTCAAAATTTAAAAGTTCTCAGAAAGGACTAATTTTCTGTAATATAATTGGTATCCAACAAAATGTAAACCATCTTCAATAGTATTCCAGGAAATGTATTCTGGGGATGTTTTCACAAATAGTAACGCTTTTAAGTGTATAGATACACGAGAGGTGGGGAGTATTTCAGAGGCAGCACATGTATATTTAAAGTTTCTTTAATTTTCCAGTCCCTAATGTCTTTAAATTTATTTTAAATCCGTTTATATTTTTTAGGAAATGTATCAAATGCATGAAATTATATTGAAATTACATCGTACAACTTTTAAGGCTTAATAAATTATGAGAAAGTAACTTTTGTCGTCGTTTTTAATGATGTTATTAACATTTAATTAGTGATAGCGTTAAAGACATAAAAAGTTCCTTTTTCATCATTTAAAATTAACTTTATACGTCTGTTTATTACGCAACAAGATGCAGGGATTCTGGTTTGTACGTCATTAAAGAGAGATTTAAATTTTTACCATTAAGGACAAACGTTAGCTCCAGAATCCTAATTAACCGAGAACAAATTTTCTTAAGCATTTTATTCGTGTTAGAACAAGATTTTTCTCCAATGTGCGAATGACTTAAAACATTCGTGGTCTGGCTGCCTTCTTTTTCTCGGCTTTTATACCTGATTTTGTATTTCTGAGTAGTGCGGGACATTGCAGGTGTTCAGTTTTTAACGAGCTATACATGCCGTCCTTATTTGAAGCGCACGACCGCCGCATTCCCCGAATGTTGCGCGAGAGAGACGGCTAAAAAGAAATATACTCTCCTATTGGGTTCCTGGAAGTCTGATTGGAGTAGTTTTTCGCAGAACTGCAGCCTCTCACCAATTCGACCTTAACGTTTTCTTTTCTGTCCGTCTGCTGGCGATGTTCTCCTACGTTTTTAAAAGTCTAGCGTGTGTACTTACGTACCTACCAAACCAGCGAAATCTCTCCATTTTTCTACATACACGTATGCATATGTATGTACTTTACCTACGCATGGTGTACGAGGTTTGCTGCAGATGTTACGTACTTCTCGGTATTTTAATAATAGAGTTTAAGGCATGGTACCGGTACTGTGGTACCGCGAGATTGTAGCGGCGAAATCATCGACGCCCGATATGCACGGACCATAACCTCGGACATTTTACACTGGATTATAATTTTAATGCTTCAATGGCGTACCGGGAATTCGGCGGATTTTTTTCTTGTAATCGATTATGTTATAGCCGGATTTTCGAAATTAGGTCTTTAACACAACGAACGTCGAGCGGCGATATTTTTCTCGGAAATCAATTTTACCTATTCCCGGAGTTTAAAAAATTGCCGGAAATTTAAAGTTGCGACAACGCGAATTATAATTGCTAATGCACCGCATAATTATGTTATCTAATGCATTTGGTTAACCGAAACATTTAAAATAACGGTGCTGGTATTATTAGATTACTTTCAATGAGTTGAAATACTAGGTCAGTAATGTTTTTTCTGCTATGTTAAATATGAAGCCACATTATTTGTATTTTTAAATTTAAATCTAGAAAGATATATACAGCAAAGGACAAAAGTTAAGTAAACTCCAGCATAAAATAGTAAAATCATCAACGTATCAATTTTGTTATAATAATAATTCACGGCCTGCTAATGCCTACTTGATTTTAATCTGCTAAAGGATGTGATATAATGGATTATTATTATAAATGGTAATCCCCCAATCTAGTAATAGATCTTGCATTGTAGTAAACAATTTATAAATGACAAGTTTTAACTAACATATAATGCAAAATATATTTTTAAAAATTAATTTAAATAAGTATAAATAGGACGTGGCACAACTTTCGTTTGAAATAATTTAAAACCATGTAGGGCGGTTTTTCAAGTTACGTTTCGGTCCACTAACTCTATTAAATCCCTCTTAGGAAATGCGAAAGACAAACTTGAGTCCAAAAAGAAATTAGGGATTTACGAAATTTAATATCTAGAATGCAATAAACAATACATAGGCCAGACAAAACAATCGATAGAAACCCGGTATAAGGAACATATTCAGCACATTAAATTCAATCGACCAGAGAAATCTAGTTTAACAAAGCATGTGTTAGAGAATAATCATAACCTAACCGCGGATTATTTATATTTGGTTAAGAATGTGTATAATTACCGTGAATTAGGTATCTATGAAAGCATACATATTTCAAAAACAAGTTTCCTATATGCAAGTAGATTCCTTAGGATAAGTTTTTAGTTTAATACCAGAATGCAATTCAAATTATGTAAAACGAATCTACAGTGTGTTCGGCCTTCGACGGTATAAGTCTAGTAGGGACTTTGTCTTTGTGCGGATTTTGCCGTGTTTGCAGATGCGACACTGTGATTAATGATCTGCTGATGATGACAAACTAGTTGTCGAAATGTGTATACAGTATACGAAAATTATTTTGGAAAGCGGTTATACTAACCTTAATCGATTAATTTAATCAACCATAGTCTCCATTAACCTTTTTAATATAGAACCAGTTTTTAACAATTGCCTAACAAGTACTTCTGCAGCATCACACTATCAGTTCTATACGACTTCCTGACAATATGTTGGATATAATCTTTATCCTCCAACATTCTATTAAAACCGCAAATATTAAATTTGAATTTACAACTCCCAAACAAGACAATTTTCATTCTCATGTAGATTAGATTAGTTCTAAGCGAAATTTATTCTGTTTACTCCCCATTTTAGTTGCCACAAAATTGTTTGCTGGTTTTCTATTTTAAAATAACACTCCTTATACTGTTCTTTAAGCAAAGGTAACGAATTATTCGATACTTCTCAAAGCCAAATTTTTGTAACTTCCCATAGCAAAATTAATCGATCACTAGATCTCCAACTCACACAATCTTATCATCGTTCTCGTCACTACGATTTGTGTATCTGGGAATTTTTACAGCCAGTCATATTAATCAATGATTTTCTATTTTAAATACCTATCGTATACATATTTTATGACGTAAACTTTAAAAATAAATTACATTCACTGATTAAAAATACAGAGGGGACTCCTAAAATTATAGCATATTTTCAGTAGTAATACACCAAGAGGGCAAAGTATATTTGAATACATTTTTCTCCGTTTGCCTAAGAAGCTGATGTTGCTTGAAACACCTCGAGTGCGATAGCGCGAGAGTGTTTCTTAAGAGCAACATCAGTTGAACATGCAACGACAGAAAAAGATATATATGTGAAAGTGGTCGAGGAGTATTTGTAGTGATTATATCTCGAATTAAATAAATATTAAAACAATAAATGTACAAAATATAGTATATGTTTGCTTATTTTGACGATATTTTGATAACAATTATATAACAATATTCTGTTTCATCAATTTAATGGATATAACAGATACGTATAACTAAACGTAGTTAGTGTAAATATTTTGGATATTCTGTTGCTCAACTTTTGGCCTGTCTTGTAGATACACGCCTATTAAATAAATTAAATTAAAAAAATTGCGTCATAAAATAAATTTTACCGAAAAATTATCTCTTATGACGAAATCCAAGTAATATTTAGCTCAGTTACATGCAATTTTTCAATTTACACCAGTTTATCGCTTTTTCCGATACTATTTAAAGACATGTCATTAAAAACATACAAGTTACTGATTTATGACCATTATCCGGCAAATTCCCGGAAATTTACATATAAATCAAATCATATTTTATCGTCTTTTATTTTTTCCCAGAGTAGCATTTTTTTCACTTCCATATCATGTAATTAACAAAAATGGAGACAATGGAACATTGAACGATTATCAAAAATAACACACACCTATTGAAAAGTATATTATTTACAGGCAGAAAATAGTTAGAGTTAATACTCCACAAAAAATTGTACAATGGTAAATGTTAATGGAGACTGTGGTTGATTAAATTAATCACATTATGATTAATTTATCTACTACTGATGACAACTTAGTTATACATATACAGAATACGAAAATTATTGTGGAAAGGCGTTATATTAACCTTAATTGATTAAATTGTACAATATTTCAGAATGTATGGCTCGCGAAATTCCTATTGAATTATTAAAACATTTCATTTTGTAAATATTGGGTCTGGGAAAAAGTTCGTGGCGTTTTTCCCGATAGATGGCATTGGTTGCCGATAACTAAAGAACAACAAGTCACAGCGACACCACCGACGGCTCGTTTTTTAGATGACCTTCCGAACGTTAGTTTGAGCGTACAAACATTGTAATCGGTGCAGTGGTTGGAAAGTTATTCGCACTTGAAAATGGAGAAGAATAATGAGAAATTTCGCTATATTCTGCAATATTATTATGATAAGGGGAAGAACGCTGCGCAGGCTTGTGATAAAATTTGTGCTGTGTACGGTGAAGGTACTTTATCGAAATCTGTTGCGCGGAAATGGTTCGCTCGCTTTCGTTCTGGAAATTTCAATGTGAAAGATGAGTCACGCTCCGGTCGTCCAATCACTGAAAAATCTGATGAAATTCTTGAAAAAGTCCAACAAGATAAGCATATCAGCAGTGTCGATATTGGCATGGAGCTAGGCATTGACCACAAAACTGTTTTGAACCATTTACACAAAGCTGGTTACAAAAAAAGCTTGACGTATGGGTTCCTCATGAGTTGAGCGTGAAAAACATGATGGACCGAATTAACATCTGCGATGCGCTGCTGAAACGGAATGAAATCGAGCCGTTTCTGAAACGTTTAATAACCGGAGATGAAAAATGGATTACGTACGATAATCGGAAGCGTAAAAGATCGTGGATAAAGGATGGTGAGCCGTCACAAGCGTTCGCTAAGCCAACATTGACGCCAAAAAAAGTGATGCTGTGTGTATGGTGGGACTGGGGGGAATCGTCCACTACGAGCTACTTCCAACTGGTCAGACGATTGATTCTCAACTCTACTGTGCACAACTAGAGAGATTACGCCAGGCGATTGAAAGAAAACGGCCCGAATTGATTAATAGGAAAGGTGTTGTCTTCCATCATGACAACGCCCGACCACACACTTCTTTGATGACCCGTCAAAAATTGAGAGAGTTTGGTTGGGAAGTTTTGATGCACCCACCTTACAGTCCGGATATAGCACCCTCTGACTATCATCTGTTTCGATCTCTGCAGAACTCTCTCAATGGAATTAAGTTGGTTTCAAAAGAAGCCTGTGAAAACTACTTGATTCAGTTTTTCGACCAGAAACCACAGAAGTTTTTCACCGATGGGATCATGGATCTACCAAAAAAATGGCGAAACATTGTCGATAATAATGGAGCATATTCGGTTTAAATGAATTCGTCCACGCGCCATGCGGGGACCAGTTGAATTTTACTGAAAAAACGCCACGAACTTTTTCCCAGACCCAATATGTACATATGGTCATCAACTTTAATGCTTCATCTCTACAATAATAAAGGAAATTGCACCAAATACATCTGGTCATCAACGTTAATGCTTCATCTCGACAATAAAAAAGGAAATTGCACCAAATTTCTAGTACCTATTTGAATAAAACTTCATAGATTGTGGAGAGCATTTGAAAATATTTCACGTTTTTTTTTTAATAGAAGCGTACGATTTTTCAATCTTAACTCTCCAAGTAAAAATTAAATCCAATATTACCAATTGCTCTGTAATGCTACCCAGTTTCACTGAATTTAACACTTCAAAATTATCGTCAGTTCTTTTGTTGAAGAGAAGATCTGACACTACAATATATATTTTGCATATTTATATTTGTGGCATAACAAAATAAATATTACAATTTACAATAAAGCCTAAAACTATTACTATTAAAACTTTGTATTTTAATCTTTATATAGTTTCTTCTTTAGTGCAATAATCTTTTCCTAATAGCGCTGTCAGTATTTAAAGAAACGATTGAAACCATTATTTAAGAGCTTCTTCGATATCTTCGATAAAGCCTTAACAGCCCACCGAACTCTAGTGTATTTGTCATCCTAGTAATTATTGAAAAACCCTCATATTACTACACTAGTGATAAAATTAATTGAAAATGAAGTAGCAATATTTCTTGAGACAGTTGTGTTTAAAGATTGTATTAACAGGTGTGAACTTTTATACCTATACTATCTAGTTTTCAAAATACAATATTTGAATTTAGTAATATTAATAGAAAATAAATATGGAGAGCCCAGATTCAAAAAGTTGGGAAGAAAGGAAGACTGACACAGACTTGAAACGAAGCCATAACAAAGATTATCGAAAAAAAGGGGAGGACGATAACGGAAGCTAGGGAAATGGCAAAAGATAGAAATGAATACAGAATATTCACAAGAAGTATAACCGACACCACCAGTGGTACAAGGGACTAATAGATTATATTATATAATAGAAAATATTTCATGTAATGGTGGTTTGTTCGCTGGTTTGTTTTTGAGTCCTTATATAGCGATATATAAAGAATATCTTCGACAATAAATCTCAAATGATACTAATATATTTTGTAGTCACTTCATCTTCCAACCTATAAGCCTTTCAACTCTTCTGTTTTTCTAGAAGCATTTTTTATTTTTGTATTAAGGACAAGGTTTTGTGAGATAATTAAATTCGCGTGTATATTTTAATATAGAATCATACGTGCTATCAACTTAACATTTGATTTCAACAATTCAAAAGTACATTAAAATTATTACTACTGTTATTAGCATCACCTCTTGTGGCCTAAATTTTTCTATAAACACTTGGACGCAATTCTATACGTCATTTTGTTATCTTTTAATGGAAACTAATAATCAATATTGGAAATCATAGGAAACGTATGTATATGTGGTAATTCCCGACAAATAGGAAATATATTGTTCGAGCATTTCATAGAACTTATATACAAAGTCCCAGAGTCGGAAGTGGTCATTCAAGAAACACATCTTTCGGTTTTTATATGCGAAATGCACACAATTTTGTGGTTGTATTATATTCGATAAAATAACATTAATTGCGTTAGAGCTAAAATAGGAAATTTTGAAGTACTTTTCACGTCGAAATTATACCAAAATAAATTAATAATAATCTTTATTTGTCCAACAGATCACCAATTACAGGACCAAAAAAAAAAAGATAAAAAAAGACGTAAAAGATACGAACGAAACGTATAAAGAAAAATTACAGTCCAGGAATACGAAATGTATTATTCCTTTTACATTTTATCATCGCAAATGTGGGTGTACAGAGGATTTTACGCGCTTCCACGAACGTAAAAAAATAATAAAAGATCTGCATTTTGCGCGCAAATTGTCTCCCCGAGTTCTCCGAAATCGAACGGTCTTCTTTCTCTATTCTTTGTTTCTAGGAACGGTTGATGCACTCGCAAGCCGATGGCTAACCGCTCGTTTCCCCGCATTTAACGATGAATTATTGAATCTAACATCTCCATTTGCGAGTTGCGGATTTGCAATTTTTAAACGGACCGGCATACCATTCACAAACTTTACCCCTCGTTTTGAAATTAACTATTTACCTGTCGATTAAAGGGGAAAGTAACGATTTCCTTTGTCCAATGCATTTGCTTGAATGTAACAAACGCATAGTATTTTACCAAACTCTTGTAGAGTAAGTAAAAAGATTGTAATTTATTTATCCAAATTTGCATAGTAACTTTAAATATATTCTTTAAAAATTAATAATCCATGTTTATTAACTAATTTTTATCCTCAACCATTACAAGATGAATTTTATTAGAAAAATTTGTTCTCAAAATAAGGTTCGAACCCTATACTTTTCGCTTTTTTTGGCACTAACCATAGCACAACGAAACCACATGGTTTTCCGAATATTTTAATACTTCTAATCTATATCTTATCATTCTTTTACGAAAAAAAAAGCAGATAAAGAGAAACTATTAAATCATGTTATTTTCGCATTCAAAAAAATATTTAGCAACCGCTATCGACTCTTAATTTTTAGTTTTAAATAAGAAAAATGCTTATCAACGTTACTAGTATGAGCTCTATGTGCAATTATATTGCAGTAAATTTAAATTAAATTTTTAAGAATCAGACAATTTAGCATGTGTGTACATACATATATGTGTATATACCACTAAAATATTTAAAAACAATTAACTTTTAAAATTCCAAGTAAAATACAGTTAATAGTAGTTTTTTTTAATTTCTCAATTAAAGATGTGATAGCAAATAAAGAAGCATAAAATTAAACTAGATTCAAACTAACTGCTTCTGGGTTTCCGGGATGGAACCGCGTCACTATTATATCTGCCGATGTTTCGAACCCATTTGTATGGGACATCTCCAGGGCTGAACTACTGCACTGAAACTAGATATAATAGTGACGCGGTTCTATCCCGGAAACCCAGAAGCAGATAGCATGGACCACAAATTAGATTCAAACTAATTTTCAGTATATCGTCCAGACACTTGAATTACGATCTCTCACTTTCCGTGTTCTTTACAATAGTTTTCTTAAATAATTGGGATGTATCTCTCGTTAGTTTGTATCGCAATCATATAGTTGACCCCCCCCCCTCGTTCCTGAAGCAAAAAATTCGATTGACCATTTCGAATCACCATTTCGATGAAAAATCAATAGCAGTTTATAATTTTATTCTTTATAAAAAGTTTTTTTGATTGTTACCATTGCCTTCTCTCTCCATAACATCTCCAAACTATCAAGCTTTATCTCACTGGAACGACGATGTCTAAATATTCTTTGTATTTTCAAAAAGTCAAATTAGGTTCTACGACAGTGTTTATCTAGTTTTCTATGGACGAGACTTCATTACTAGATATCTCGTTTATGCTAATATATCGCAAATAAAAAAAATATTTTGGACTTTTTCAGATGAATTTAAATCTAAAAGAAATAATTAAAACTATTTTTACTGAAAAGATAACCAATAGTACCGATAACATTTGTTATGAAATAGACGTTGATACTCAAAATTTTACGTTATTATATAACTAAATTAGTTTACAATTTTAATAACTAAGAAAATAAGAAAATTGTAATTTATATTTTTTACGAAGTTAATGCCTAGTTCCAAACTTTTCAACGGTGATGTATATACATCGATATTCAACCTGTTTATATTTTTTAATTAAAAAGATATTGAACAGCATTTTTTAATTGATTAAATATTTCTGGTGTTAGGTAGCCGTAATGATAATTATTGCTATTATAGCCAACATCCGTGACAGACGAAACTATTAAATTTCTGATGTATGTATGCATGTATAGCTACATCGTCAACATATATATTTGTAACACATTTCATATTTGTCATTCATGGCATTGCATTTATTTTAAATGGATCATTACGTCATCAAAAATTATGGTGTCGTATTACAGTAACGTTGTTAATATTTATGTCTTATTAATAAATAACGTATGAATGAAATCAGTAGAATAGTTTAAAACGGTTTGCGTGCACTTGTTTTCAATATTTCTAAAAGTATTGCTCCTGCAGTATCAGTCGTATTGTATACTGACAATATTTTTTCATTGTTACAGGTCGAGTTAAATTGGGCATGGCATATGCCTGCAATGTTAGGCTGTAGCACACTGTGCCCCAAATGCCAGCACCAATTCGTGTGCTGCCCTTCAACGCCATGCTGCAATCAGCGACGCTCCATGTACGGCCTGAGCGGTGGAGGTTTGGTAGCCGTCCTCACTCCAGCCAGCCCCTGCCAATCACCACAAATATCGCCAAGCGTACCATTGGCGTTCGTTATACCACCAATAGCCGTTCCACAAATCTCCTTGCCGGCAACCACGTCCATAAAAGAACCCCACCCCGATACGTACTACGACCTATTAAAGTATACCGTGCAGGTACTGCACCGATCAGGTTGGTACTACCAAGGCATCAGTTACCAACAGAGCCAAGAACTGCTAAAAGACAAAGCTGTAGGAACATTTTTAGTGCGCGACTCATCGGATCCCCAATTTCTATACTCGTTGAGTGTTCAAACGGAAAAAGGGCCCACTTCAGTTAGGTTGCATTACGTTGACGGACATTTTCGGCTGGATGCCCAGCCGCACATTCAAGCAACGATGCCCAAGTTCCCCGGTGTAGTTGAATTAATCGAACATTACGTCAAAGAAGTAAGAGCTAGTAAAAATGGCGCCCACGTGTGGGTGGATACTAAGGGAAAATGGTACTCCTCTATAGTGTTGGACAAGCCGTTGAGGAAAGACGATTCACCACCAAGTCTGAAACATTTGTCTAGGTTAGCCATACACAGTGCTTTAAAAAAATCAAGGACCGATAGTGCGCCGCATAAAAAATTGGAACTACCAGCGTCAGTGATCAACTACTTAAACGAATATCCGTATTCCATCTAATAAAATCTGTATCTTCAAGTATTTAATGATAAAAGTATTCGAAAGAGAAGAGAACTGACAAAACGTAATTAGCTAGAATAACAAATTACCAATTTTCTGTTCTGTTTGTTAATCGTTGCTCATTTGTTCAATCAGTAGGTAATATGATTTTTGTAATTGTGCAAATTTGTCTTTTTTATTTTTCTATATCTGCATTATATCTATGGCATCTTAATGGCTGTTCACTTCTGCTGATCTCTAACATTTCTATAATTGAGAAAAGTAAACGCATTTATAATTTTAATTTAGTCCAAAATTTTGCACAATTACAGAGGTTTTTTTTTTAGTAGTTAGTACCAAAATTTGTGATAGCACTAGAACCACTATTATTTGCAATGATAAGTCGGAAAAAAAATCAACGTTGATTCTAGTGATAGCTGTTCCTTTTTACATGTATTCAGTACATCCATATATTACCAGCTAGAATCACATGCTTGATTTTTTTTGTTGCCCTATCGCTTTGAATTTAAAACAGTACTATGAACTGTCACAATCGAGAAACTAAATCTTCCTGAAAATTGTAAATAATTTATGGGCATCGATACATTTGTACATCAATACCTCACTGTAAAATCACCAATGTTGTAACTATTATTAGAATAAACTTGCAAAATGCAAGTGTGTATTGTATGGCTACTGTGTAGCTTATGGAAGATTTCGTTTTTAAAATGCGAAAGACTGTTTACTCAAAATATAAAGATATATTTAGTTAGTTTATTTAACATTGCATAGGAAATGTTTGTTACAAATTACCAATTTGTACAATTATCTAATGCCTCTATTCTATCGAGAATCAAATTCTAAATAACTTCTACGTGGGACCATACAATCAAAGCTTTAACATTAAGCGTATCTAGCACTGTACCAGAATATATTATACTAATATTGCCTTCTGAAATATGATTTGCATACGAGTCAATTCAACTTGTGTAACATTGTTTCCTACGCAAGCACTACGGTGGATAAACGTTAATTAGTACTAGAGTTATTCTATGAGAATACAAAATTGTATTTAAATATTTTTTTTAAAGATAATTTATATAAACGGAATTTCATTAAAGAAGTAAAATAGTTTTATATATGCATCTATAAGTTATTTATTAAATACACTATTTCACATTAAATGTGGTACGTGAATAAATCTTGCACATTTCGTGTTGCATTTTCGAGTTTCGAAAATCACATTCCTCTCATTGTGCCGTAAGTGGGTAAAATGTTTAGAAAACAAGACACAAAATGTGTAAAAATATTTCATATTAGATATGATCGTCTGCTTAATTTCGTTTCGTTTTGTTATAAATTCCGCCGTGTAAACTCTCTAAATAAAAAATTTTGTAGGTAGCTGCCGTAAATATTTAAAAGCAAGTAATAACATATGTAAATAGAACAAAAGAGTCATGCTTCATTC
The DNA here is from genome assembly GCA_031893035.1 of Dermolepida albohirtum. NCBI lineage: Eukaryota > Metazoa > Arthropoda > Insecta > Coleoptera > Scarabaeidae > Dermolepida > Dermolepida albohirtum. The sequence continues at coordinate 159,182 of JAVIWB010000848.1, read as the reverse complement.
GTTTGTACATGTCTTTACTTAGGATGTATAATGTGAAGTTTATTTTTGTCATATCTTTCTGCATTATTATTATTACTCGCTAAGATTTTATTACTGCTAGCGGAACAATACACCAGATTAACAAACAGAAAATGTAACATTCTTGTACATCTATTTATATTAAATATGTTGTGGCCCTATATATGGTTTAAATAAGACAAATGTATTTCTGAATGAGAGTGGATGCGTACGAAGTGTAAATGATTTAGGTAAAATGTATTTATTCGATAGGAAAAGTAATTATAATTTATTTATTACTGAAGCTCATGTGTTTTATTTATTCCGACTCATTACTTTCGTCAATACAATCAGACGACTTTTTTTCAGAGGTTATCGAGGCGGAAAAAAGAGCAGCGAACTACGGACTTAATAACAGAATATTCTGTTAATGAATTTTGCGTTTTCTTGTCAATACGATCTATCACAAAACAAGCCAGGACTGGATTAATAAAAATTTCAGGAAAAAAAGAAGTACGACATTTTATATCGTAGTTTTGAAACTATTATAGGATGAAGTTGATCATCCTTCACATTTTTGGTTTTCTTTGCATGATTCAATTTTAAATATTTCTTTTTGTCTAATTCTAAAATGAGAAATGTAGCAACAAAATAAGGCTCTCTATATTGAATGTTCAGTCTATTTTTTTTCTTCAAAACATCTTACTAGCGCCATCTGTCAATCAAAGTCTAAAGCAGATGAAATACGTATTAATAATACATATATAAAAACCTTTCATAATAAAGTTGATATCCAATGTAAGTGTATATTAAATACAATTTTCATAGTTTTTAAAAATGTAAACAATAGCAATGAAATTTTGTATTTAAAAACAACACAATGAAAACGTATAAAATATCGGCAAAAAAATTACGTATGGAAACTATACATATACAATAGAACTGGCAACAAGCTCTAACTGTGGTAGAAGTATCGCCTACTATAACAGTAATTGTACATAACGTTATTGCCAAACTACAAATGTCAATTCGCCATAATTTTTGCAGTTCCAGTTTAAATTCGCCTAGATATTTACAAAATTACTTTATGCACTCGTAGCTGTGGTTTTGTTATTCTTTAAGCATCTTCAGGCTGCTGATTAACGGAAAATATGTTATCCAGATTTGAATAGTAATTGATTTTAAATAACTACTGGTGGAAGTGAAAATTAATAGTTCGCCGTTTAATTTCAAGCTTTTATGGAGTTTGGTCACTTTCAGTGTATATCGAAGATTATGGATATGAACCTTTAAAAGGTGAATTGCTACAGCAATACATATTATTGACTTATCGAAGGCGTGAATACTAAATGATTATTGATAAAATCTCAAGATTTTTTTTTTGTTATCTTTAAGAATACGTTGTCGAAACACAATGTTAGTTTAGACAACCGAAGAAAAGGTTCAAATATTTCAGTTTTTTTAAATTTTGTTAATGTATATATACAGAGCATAGAGTGTGGAATTTAAAGTGTATCAGTATTACCTCTTATGTCAATGAAATTGTTCACTATCACATTTGATAGTGAACAACAGTCCAGTGGCAGCACCACTAATCAGAAATCATTTATCCCCTTATAAAATTATAAACCAAAATTATATGCAAGTATGAAGAGATATTTCATTAGAAAATCTAATATTATTAAAACTCACTTTTAATAAATTTTAATTTGATAAAGTAATCTATTGTTTTGTTCATAAAATAGGACTACAGTACCATTCTCATATAGCACTACAGCACTCCTAATGAAAGTTTTTTTTTGTTTTATTAAATGGTTTGTAAAGCTTCTGGAATTTTTTGAAATTATAAATAACGTAGTTTAAATGATTTCAAACAAAATTATTAAGCAAACAATTTAGCAAATTATCAATACTTTATAAAATTAGAACTAAAATAAATATATAGCTATCGCTTTACAACATATACAATAAATACCAGTTTGAGATATATAAATTTCCAAAACATTGTCTTGAACCTTATTATATTGTAAAATACAAACATGTATTATTATATAATCTCCAAAAATAATTAAAAAATTGTAGCTGATAAGTTTCAATTATAACACTGTCCATAAATTATTTTTACAAAAAAAAGATAAGATAGATATCTATATATGTAAATAATGAAACCAAGAACAAATTAATTTAACAGAAAGATTAAATATTTGTATAAAATTTTTGATTCAATTATTCAATATATAAATATTTATAAAAAAAACAATTCATTTAATAGAGACCTTTAATTTTTCTGGAGTACAAACTTTGAATTTACTAGTATATAAGATCTCATGAAGTGGATATTCAAAATGCACTGGCACTTATTCAACATTTGTACTTTTCATATATTGGTCAGAATAATTGATGACATTTCCAAAAAAAAATACTTAGAAATAGATTCAAAATGTAAAAAAATTATATTGACAATAATGGTATTTAATGCAATAAACATTTTCTTAGCATATTTTTGCTAATTTTTCAGCTTTTCCTATATATTGAACGTCAATTGAAATCACAATGATAATATAAGTCAAAACTAAATTAATTTACGTACTTATGGTTGAGTGTATATATCCTTTGTCAAATATGAACTTGGCATAGTAATTTTTCATTAAATTATCGATGATTGGAATGATGTTTTGATTGATATTTTTCACTGTATTGGTGCAAGTTTACCCTGAGAATTCGCAACCTTCCTAACTACAGTTTCGGTAGCTCACCACTGTTAGTTCTTTTATATAAACTAATAATCCTGCTATGTGGAAAGTAAAAACACTTGCATAATAATTAAATATTTACCTGGCTTATTGTTCATTTACAATTTAGTGCACTTTTGTCTTTATAACTAGTATTTAACTCACTAATCAATTATATAATTGCAATTTAGAGCACTATTATAATTTAAACATAATACAAATGAGTTTTTTATTTTCGTGAAATAATCATAACCAAATATTTACAACAACAAAAAATCACTGTCGATAAAATAGCGCCTTACTTTTGCCACCTATCGGCTTGTTAGGGTAATATAACTGAAAAAGATAATTGTTATAGCAAATATAAATTTTCAGTTTCTCCTTTTTTAAAATGTCATTAACAAATATTGGCATTTTATGTAATGTTTATTGTCCCTCTCCAAACTCCGACAGTATATTTAACCCACATATCGTATTGAAAAATAAATCAGGAACTACAAAAATTTAACTAATATATCAGAACGAAATAAATAAATTTATTTTACAATGTATTTTTAGAAGACGGATTATTTTGTAACGTCATTGTACATACTTTGCTGTTATAATAAGAAAACACGATAAATCTCACAAAACCTTAACACGCCTCTGGCAAGAAATATATTTTAATTTCTAACAACCGACTTGCGACCTACTATAACAAGCTAAAAATATCTACTTATATGATAAGGGCCAACTTAACAAAGTATTTTGGATTGAAGACTAATAATCTAGACGTTAGATTGAAATTCCTGTAAAATATGTGTCAACACTCACACCCATATATATATAGCGACATCTATCATAGAGATCTTCAAGTGCTACATTAAGTTTTCATATTATTCTTATAGAAAGAGCAACATTGATAATAACGTAAGCAGATTCTATAAATTAAATGTGCAAAGCGTTTTTTAAGCGCAGTTTTTAAATACAGCCGCTGTAGCGCAGCAATCATTATTCCGTGCATACGCGCTGAGTACCCACACTTGCTGGTTAGTCACAGATGCCAGTACGGAAGCATTTGTTCGTGTTTACGTGTGTTTTATTTAATATGCCCCAGACAATTACTAATATCATAAAATTCTTAGAACACCAAACGGCTCTAATCTTCATGACCATAACCTTAATACGGTTCTGCCAGTAACAAATGTTCATCCGTAATAAAACCATTAAAAACGTATCAATGAAATTACATGAAAATTAAATATCATCATTCATAGAACGCCCGTATCTGTTTAAAAAAAAAATATGAATTATAAATAGCTATTTGTAATCATATGTAGCAATATTGAATGATAATCGTTCGTTTAATACGCTAATACATTAATCGCGAAAAAATACAGTCGTATTACGTTATCTACTTCAATAGGAAAATGATTTTGTATTTATGCCATATAAATTAAAATATCAATATCATATATAATATATAATATACAGAGTGTTACAGTTATAATTAACCAGCTCACCGTTAAGGTCTTTTGAAAAGACAGTGATAAAGGGTTAGTTTCAATAAAATATAACAACGGCCAACAAACAAATCGTTTAAATTAATGAAGGGTATAAACACTGCATCCAAAAAAGAGAAAAATTTATATTTTAATTTTTTTAACTAGTTTTAATAATAAAATGATGAAATGAGATTTAATCATTATTAAAATACTTTCAAAAAATAGTACAATAAACTAAAAAACTTTCATATTTTTTCAGATTTTATTATGTTAAAACATAGTAGGCGCTGCAACATTAAAGAAAGCATAATATTTGCATTTTGTAAGACTTATTTGGTTTCTTTAGAAAAGTAAATATTATACGAGGGAGCGTTTTTATATTCGCGGAATGAGCGGGTTGTAGAGGGGTGAGTAGGCGCATTGGGGGCGTGGCCTGTGCAGCGACTCATGATTAGTATAAATACGAAGTTTCATTGTTATTAGACAGTTAGTCTTTGAGCTATCGTCAACCAAGTAACATAATCAGGAGTGAAAAGTGAAATATGGAAAAAATCGAATATCGTGCCGTTATAAAGTTTTCCTTACCAAGCAAGGAAAATCAGTCGCGACCATAATGAATGAGATGTCATTGGTTTACGGCGACTCTTGTCCAGGAAAAACCATGGTGTACAAGTGGCATAGTTTATTTAAACAAGGAAGGGAATCCCTTGAAGACGACCCGAGGCCGGGCAGGAGCATTGAGGTGACCACGCCAGCACTTATCCAAAAAGTTGAACAAATTGTACTCGAAGATGCTCGACTAAAGAAGAAACAACTCGCAGAAATGGTTGGAGTATCCGATACAACAATTTTTAAAATCCTACACGATCATCTCGGCATGTCTAAGGTCAGCGCAAGATGGGTGCCGAGAATGCTCACGCCGCCGCAAAAACAACAGCGCGTAGAGTGTTCGCGTGCATTTTTAGACCTCTGTAATGAAGACAAGGATGGTGTATTGAGTGGAATTGTTACTGGAGACGAAACTTAGGTTCATCATTATGAACCTGAGTCCAAACAAGACTCCATGCAGTGGCATAAAAAGGGCACAGCACCTCCCAAGAAATTTAAAGTGTCACAATCAGCTGGGAAACTCATGGCAACGGTATTTTGGGACTCGGAAGGAATATTGTTGATTGATTATAAAGATAAAGGTGTTTCTATAACCGGAGAATATTACGCTTCAATATTAGAGCGACTAAAAGAAGCCATTAAAGAGAAAAGACGGGGAAAATTGACAAAAGGTGTTCTGCTTTTGCACGACAACGCGCCCGTCCACAAGAGCCGCGTTGCGTTAGCTGCCCTGCATAAGGTGGGCTTCGAAATTGTGAATCACCCACCCTACAGCCCAGACCTGGCCCCGAGTGATTATTACCTGTTTCCGAAAATGAAAAAAGAGCTGCGGGGTAAAAAATTTACTGCCGATGATGAAGTCAAGGAGGCAGTTTCGGAGTATTTTGCAGATAAAGAGAAATCATTTTTTTATGAGGGTATAAATAAATTAATTGAAAGATGTGAAAAATGTATCCGTCTTGCAGGTGAATATATTGAAAAAGAAAAATAATTTGATTTTTTTATTTCCACCTCTTGTCCCCCATTCCGCGAATATAAAAACGCTCCCTCGTAAGTCTATTTATATTTAAACATAAACTAACGATTTTTGATATCTAATGCCTTTTATCAAATAGATGACTTTTATAAGAAGAAAATACAGAACACCACCTTTTCAAAATTTGATATTCTGTTTTACTTCGTTTTTGTATTTTGACGTTTTACATGCTTTTGGAAATATGTAAATGAAGTGTTATTATATCTTTGTAGTCTACTGTAATGTTTTTAGAACATAAAACGGATCTACGCCAAATTATATGCCTTTTTATTGCGTAAATCTCTCAAATATAATTTTAAATATTACTGCTTTTTGTATGATGGTGTATGATTACATGTTGGAAGATGAGTGTTTTTAGGTGTTGGTGATTTTGATGGAGCCTGTGATTGATTAACTTGATCACTAAGGTTGATATATAACCCCTTTCCACATTAATTTTCGTAATTCTGTATACGTATTTCGACAACTAAGTTGTCATCATCAGCAGATAAATTAAGCGGTGTTGCACCTGGAGAACTACGGTAATAAATACCCGTACGAAACAATTAATCCCGCACACGATTCGTACCGCTGAAAGCACAATGTGTGCGGGATTAATTGTTTCGTACAGGTATTTATTACCGTAGTTCTCCAGGTGCCACACTGCTTAATTTATCTGCTGATGACGACAACTTAGTTGTCGAAATACGTATACAGAATTGCGAAAATTAATGTGGAAAAGGGATTATATATCAACCTTGGTGATCAAGTTTTTAGGTGTTGTTTGAATGTTTTTGTGCTTATGTCAGTAGCTGCCATAAGCTTGAATGTTTTTGTGCTTATGTCAGTAGCTGCCATAATAACTGGTGTACTATTGTTATTTTGTTTTGTATCCATTTATTTTCTAATTCTATTGCGAGGGGACTGTATTTTTCGATTTTTTGGGTTTTTTTGATATTTATATTGGGTATGATGATATCTATGACGTATTTTATCTAATGTATGTATACACTGATAGCATGGTATTTGCGTTTGTGTCTGTACTACGCCATATTTTACTGTAAGCTCTAAATGGACGATTTCTGCTGCTGTAATGTCTGTCACCACTAATCGATAAAACGATGGCTAACTTGAAATTTGCTCCGTCAGTTAGAAATTAATTTAAAAAAATCAGTACATCTTATGAACAAAGAAATTCGGGCAAGTTAAACATCAGCTCAAAGACTTTAAAAGAAAAACTTTAATATCATTTCAATAAAGTTTTTATCAGTCAGATGACTTCGCCCAAAAAATATTTATACATTTTGTATTTCTTATACAAAAGAAAATTACGTCCTAGTCATTCGTTTATTATATTATATTACTGACAGATGATATACGTACAGGTGACTTCCCTCGTTACACGACGGCCCGCCCTTACTGGGCAGACACGACTATCCAGTTCTACTAATAATAATAATCCTCGCCTGCATATCTTCAAACAGCTTGACACTAATTACAGGAGACGGCATTCGCAGGCCGTGAGCCATTATTATGCCAGCGCCCGACTTAAAATCTTAGACTGTCTACATACACGTAAACTAGAATAGAAGACACTAAAAACGTTCCTGGACAGCGATCTTTAGGTTTGGTCCCAGCCGTCTACAAATTAATCTTATAGTAGGAATTTAACTAGTTCAACTAGGTAAATTTTGAAAAAACGAACGAACGAAACAAAATAATAAGTAATGACAATACAGTAGTTTAATTACGATAACGATATCGTATGTATTTGACGTACTCTAACAAACCTTACCGTGGACAATTCTTGGATAGGGGGCAGTAAAAATAACTCTATGGCTCGGTGGATTTAACTTCTTAATACCAAAAGGTAAAGAGGGTCACAGATTAAGTACGCATATACATACAAATGTGCATAGTAAAAATAATAAAATTTAAAAAATTGTGCCAAAGAACACTCCCTTAAACAATCCAAAAGTAAATCGTTGGAGTTTATTATTCTTAAAGTTAACTACATTTAAAAACCATCTGAGTAACAGTAAATGATAACATCACTTATCTTGCAAACCGAATTGCAAAAAGAAAAGGTAAAATTTAAGGACAATGTGGAAGGAAGTACTTAGAACAAATTTGAAAAAGATGGATGTAAAAGACTGGAAGAAAAAGAAGAAGGCTAAGAACAAGAAAACGTAGCAGAGAATTACCAGGCTGTGGACTTAAAAAGCCTATTAAAACTATATATTTTCATACTAATTATTAAACATATAAAAATTACCTCTACATATATATTTACAGCTCTTTTTTAATATTTGTAGTAATTCTTTCTTGCAATACTTTCATGGACTACACACAAAGCAGACTGAAAATTTCGTTAATTCTTGTCTTAAACAAATTGTGTCTACCTGTAAATGTTGAATGAAAATTATTATATCTGTTATATACAACCATGCTCAAATGTATTAGACACCTTACGAATTTATGTACATACATACATATATAGTTTATATAGTTTAGTCAAAAGAGAGGTGAGGAAAATAAAACTGTTGTGAAAATTATGTACAAAGTGTTATTTAGTAATATAGTACAATTTATCAATATTTTGTCGCTCCGCCCTTGGCCTTAATGACAGCTCGCACTCGTCGAGGCATACTTGATACTAAATTGTAACACTCTGCCGATGGTATTGCAGCCCATATTTCGCGAATTTTTGTTGATAATTCTGCTTTTGACAGGCATTTATGTTCCGTGATCTTAGTTTTTAAGATACGCCACAAATTTTCAATGGGCGACAAATCGGGACTTTGTGGCGGCCAATCCAATACCTCCACTGTGTTTTCCTCGAACCAACGCATTACAGCTCCCGATTTGTGGCAGGACGCATTATCTTGCTGAAAAATGTATTGTGGAATATCCTGGTCGAATAGTTTTAGCACAGACGGTTCTAATACTTCCTCCAACATGGCTAAATAGCCTTGGCTATTCATCCGTCCATCGCAAAGGTACAGTTCTCCAACACTGTATGCAGATATACAACCCCAAACCATGATACTACCACCTCCAAATTTTACTGTGGGAATGATACATTGTCTTTCATAAGCTTCCCCTTGCCTACGCCGAACGTATAGCGTCCCAGGTAGTCCCCAAAGCTGCCAGGCAAAAGAAGAAAGTTAGCACTTAGACAGGATTAATTTTGTTTAATGTTACATGTAGACTAAATTACATACAACGATAAGAATATTAGTCATGAAGATGTACTTACATACCTCGATATTCGATTCATCAGACCAAAGAATCTTCGACCACTTCTCGATTGTCCAATTTTCATCTTGTTTGGCCCATAAATACCGCTTCTTTTTATGAGCGTCAGTTAAAAGCGATTTACGTCGGGCTTTACACCCTCGTAAACCAGCACGCTGAAGACGCCTTCTCACTGTTTGCGTAGAAACTGTTACGCGATAACGCTGTTTCAGCTCACTGGCGAGCTGTTTCGACGATTTTTTCCTATCACTGAGAGCCAGTCTTTGTAAAATTCTGTCTTCTCTAATCGAGGTACAGGGTTTTCTGCCACTTTTTGGTCTGTTAACAAACGACCCACTCTCCTGATAGCGACTAATGGTTGTACGGACTGCACATCGCGAACATTTTTTTTTTTGCAATTGCAGCTACTGATAACTTCTGGGAATGCAGTGGCACTATTTGGGCGCGTTCCCCTGCCGACAACTCGCGTGTTTTAGGCATTTTTCTTCAACAAATAACTGACACAACGTGAAAAATAGGATAATCTAATTGATCTCTACCACAAACTCACAAACGCACATTGCTCACACACTGCTAGAATGACACTAAATTTCTAAAATCCACAATTTCCCCTTTCCACCTATTCTTTTCAATAGGGGATTAACTAGGGTATTCAAAAACACATTTCTGTAAATACCATTAACTATTTTTACGGTTAATTTCCGTCAGACTTGGATAATACCGAGAATAAGGGTTTTTACCTGGGGTGTCTATACATCTGAGCATGGTTGTATGTATGTATAATAAGTGTTAGTAATGGTTAGAGTGAACATCACCTGGTATCCAAAAAATAATCTTGATCCCATAGCTAAACAACGCTTAATCTTTTTTCTTTAGCCCACTTTCGGATCACTTTAGCAATGTTATCAGCTTGATTTGAAGTACTGTTCCGTAACAGCTGCAAAACATCGCCTAACATATCTACTGGAAACTTCTGCGCGATAACACCCTGAAATTGAAATAAAAGAATAGATTATAACACATTGCTCGATCGTGAACTTCACCATGATAAAAATGTTAACCTTGACTAACGTTTTGACGTTGACAGATCATGAAAAACGTGGTGCGTTCATATTAAAAGACAAAATTGTTATATCCCTATTTGAAAACCTGATACAATTATTTTTGTATTATTATTATTAAGACATTTAGACGTAGAAGAAGGTTTCTCTTCATCATTTTATTGAAAACGCAGAACGATAAATTTCCTGTGGTAGTTACTTACGAGGGTAGTTTGACAAGTAGTGAGAATGGAAAAGAAAAACGAATTTTTTAAATACAAAATAATTATTATTTTTCAATATATTCTCCTAAAAGAGCAATACATTTATTCCAACGGTGCTCCAATGCCCTTATGCCATCTCTAAAATGCGATTCCGGAAGGCTTGCAAAATACTCATTTACGAGGATGATAAGCTCGTCGTTAGACGAAAATTTCTATCCACCTAGTGCCGTTTTCAATTTTGGAAAAAGGTGGAAGTCGGAAGGGGCTAGATCCGGCGAATAAGGCGCATGCGGTACTATTTGGAAATAAACTCGTGGATTTTGGACATCGCAACTGTGCTGGTATGCGAGGGAGCGTTGTCTTGGTGAAACTGAATCTTTTTCTTCGCCATTCCTGGCCCTTTAGCACGAATCTCAACATTTAATTTTTCTAGAAGTTCTGCATAATATTGTCCGTTTATTGTGGCACCTTTCTGAAGGTAATCAATGAGTAAAATGCCCTTTGAATCCCAAAAAATTGATGCCATCACCTTTTCGCTTTCTTTGGAGGTGCAGAACTACGTTCTAACCATTGTTTCGACTGTTGTTTGCTTTCGGATGTACTGTAATGTATCCAAGTTTCATCGCAAGTAACAAATCGCCTACAAAAATCAACTGGATTCCGCTTATAAAGGTTCAAACACTCATTGGAAATACGCAAACGAATGAACTTTTGATCAGTCGTGAGCAATCGCGGCACCCATCTTGCCGAAAGCTTGGAAAGGCCCAATTCTTTCGTTAAAATGTGGTGTACGCGTTCTGTTGAAATGTTTACCATGTCTGCTATCACTCTCTTTGAGTTGTCGATCTTGCGTAATAATATTATAGATTTTTATAATCATTTCCATAGAAGTCAAGATTTTGGGTGCTCCAGAGCGCACTTCATCAACACAGCTTGTTCTACCACGTTTAAATTCATTTACCCATCTACTTATTGTAGAGGATGATGGAGCAATTTCACCTAATGTTTCCCATAACTCATCTTTTATTTCGGCAGCTTTCATACCCTTAATTACGAAGTATTTAATCACCGCACGATACTTTTTCCATTTTGTTTCTTTTTCAATCAGCCGTCAAATATAAACTAATCAACCAATTTATCTAAATATCGAAATGTAAACATATAAATAGGCAACCTAAATTACAGTACATTTGTTTTACCAATTAGAGCGCCTCCTATGTGTCATTCTCACTACTTGTCAAACTATCCTCGTACTTATGCACACTTCTATATGAAACTACAGTAACTATTAATGTATATAATCTTAAGTAAGATGACAGTGAGTGAAATATAACCTACGATGGGCATGGAACACAAATCAATAGAAGATTCTATGGCTAACAATGACGATCCAAAAGCTTTCAAAGATTTATAGAAAATCTACGGAAAGTACAAAACTCACTTGATGCTAAATTTATTTGAATGAGTATTACGAAGTCATTATATTTCTTTGAAATGAAGATGTAAAACAATTCAAGTATCGGAAAGAATTTAAGTAGACGATAACAAAACATTTTGCAATTATTTTTCATAATATCGGAATATTAACTGCAGGGGAACTTATTATTAGCAAGAATTGTGAATAAGCAACAACATACAAGTAAATATCAGAGTATTTCCGTGAAAAAAACAAGTTCATTTGAACATTAAAATAAATATGTGTAATCTCGACTAACATACGCACATAAAACAAAATATTTAAGTAAACTACAAGACGTATCAAGTAAATGTTTTCTTGTTTGAATTAAAATGACGTAAAAGATAGAAATAAATAATCGAGGCCACATACAGAGGTGATCCGAAATTTTCCATGTCTAAACTCTGTAATTGCATTTTCAAAAAGATTTCGATAGCAAAATTTTTTGTTTCCATTGGTACACGTGAGCTGTTTAAAGTTTTGTAATATGTTTACGAAAACAAATGCGGCGACTAAAAGACATACAACGTATTCCGTGCATAAATAGTTTAAGGGTTGAAGTTTAAATAAAGGTGACGATTAATTTTGGGAGAAAAATCGTGTTTTACTCAACTTTTTTAACTATGGTTTGTTAAATCTCCAACTGCTAAAGAAAATTTGTGAGAAAATTCAATGCCGTGAATGGGAATCACTTTAATTTGGAAATATTAAACAAATTAATCGAAGTTTAAATTTTAAAAGAAGCACTTTGAGATTTTAAAAAAATATATTAGGTGCGCAACTAAGTTCTCGCTGTTTTTCAAGACATGGCTCCAGTAGTAAGTGCTGGTCGATTGTGACATAACCAAAACGTCATGAACCAAGCTTAGACATATGATAAACAAACCGCTTTGACACATTAGTGATTTTGTTTTTGTCATATATTTTTGGTTGTGTGATTGGTTCCGTCGCTTCAAAGACGGTGATTTCGATGTTGACGACCGTTCGCGTGAAGGAAGACCAAAAACCTTCGAAGACGCTGAATTGGAGGCATTGCTTGATGAGGATCCGTGCCAAACGCAAAAAGAGCTTGCTTCAGCATTAGGAGTTACCCGCCAAACCATTTCCCACCGATTGCATGCGTTGGGAATGATTCAAAAACAAGAAACTTGGGTTCCTTATGATTTGAAGCCAAGAGACGTTGAGCGCAGTTTTTCCGCCTGTGAACAACTGCTCCAGCGGCAAAAAAGAAAGGGTTTTCTTCATTGCATCGTTACGGGTGATGAAAAATGGATTCATTACAGCAACCCAAAGAGAACAAAACCATGAAGACTGCCCGGTTATGCTTCTACGTCGTCGGTTCGGCCGAATATTTACGCTGCGAAAGTTTTGTTGTGTATTTGGTGGGACCAGGGCGGTGTTATTTATTATGAGCTGTTGAAACCGAACGAAACCATCACTGGGGAACGGTATCGAACTCAATTGATGCGATTGAGTCAAGCACTGTGCGAAAAGCGACTACAATACGAGCAGAGGCACGAAAAAGTGATTCTACAGCATGACAACGCTCGGCCTCACGTTGCCAGACCCGTTGAAACCTACTTAGAAACGCTCAAATGGGAGGTCCTACCCCACCCGCCATATTCCTCAGATATTGCGCCATCCGATTATTACTTGTTCCGTTCGATGGCACATGGTCTGGCTAATCAGCAGTTGCGCTCATATGAAGACGTCTCAAAATGGCTTGATTCGTGGATAGCCTCAAAAGACGAACACTTCTACCGTGACGGTATTCGAGCTCTGCCAGAAAGATGGGAAAAAGTTGTCGCTAGCAATGGGCAATATTTTGAATGATTCATTTGTAAACATTTTTTCACAATAAAGTTGCATTTTCATCAAAAAAACAGCGAGAACTTAGTTGCGCACCTAATAGTTATATTAGCAACAATTATAATATTGGTACAATTCATTTGAATATGACTTTAAAAACGACATTTAAAAATATATTTTGTTGCTAGAATTGAGACAGCAGAGATATTCGACGACAAAAAATTAGTATTTCTACTATTTTGCGTAGGGGAAAATACTTTCGAAGATATTTTGCATAAATATAGCTTTCCCGGTGAACAGTGCAATGTATAGCTGCTTTAATCAAAGACAATGTACCTAGAACAAATACCGAACATTCGTTTTGTGGCAGAAAAGAATAATTATTATTTGGTTTGAGCGACATATTGTAAAATTAACAGAAGAAAGGCGTAAACCGTCAAATAGAAGTATTAGAAAAATCTTTCTGAGAAGCGCGTAAACAATTCGTGCTTGTACAAAAATAGCTCAAAATGTGGACGTACATTAAAAAATTAAGACTAATGGCTATAATGAAGAAAGCTCGTTTTCGATGGGCGAAACTTCACGAAAACTACACAATAATAAGAGTATACACATTTACTAATAAAAAAACTTTTTTGCTAAAAAATCTGGTGTGATTCTTGAGCTCTAGAATATGCGACAAATTTAAGGTAGAGATGGTAACAGATGTGGCTCAATTTCTCAGACGAAGTTATAAATAATATAGTGAAGCCTATACAGTGAAATCTGTAAAACACTCACCAAGGAATAATTGAGCAACTACGATGATAATTACATAAAGCATGTCATGTGGCATATTATTTTAAAGCACTTTTAGCAATTAAATTTATAATATTATCTTTCATACCCTCATAAGCCTATTAATTATATCGTGCTTTTAATTATTTCTTTATTTTGATGTGCCTTTTCTTTACCGTGATTAATCTATCCCTAGTTGACTGCAAAAATCGCAGATCCATTTAAAAGTCCGCTCTTTTAAAATCACAGTTTCACAAGCCAGAATTAAGAACCAAACAAAATACACAGTGCACGGTTGTCAGTCGACATTTTACTATACTCCCACACATATAATGCTCTCGCTGCTTGGCGTGTATCGCGTTCGCCATATACAACAAACCCTATCCAGAAATTCACATACACGAACAGATCTATGTTTCGTTCGATAGCAGGTGTTTTTACTAATTCTTATATGTTTTACTCCTGCAGCTTTATTACCTATTTTATTATAATTAATTTTCTTTTTACTTATTGCTAGCGCTTAAATAAAATCTTAAGGACATCTTTATTGTTTTTCTTTTTCATTAGCACTACTTTCTTTGAACTTTCCACGTATTCTAAGTCTTTTGATGCTAATTATAAATTAATTTATTACTAATTATTGTAACGCTATAGCTAGTCTAGAACTCCAGCAAAATCACTTGTTTTTCTTTCACATACAATGTATTAATAATTTGACACACTAACGTGTAACTTTTCTTTTTTTCCACACCATAGCGTAAGCTATGTATTCTTCCACGTTCAGCAGTACATTATGAACCAATCTTGGTGTTTCAGGATGCTCATTGTCGTAGATCAGTGTAGTCACGTTTAAATTTTGTGGTCCACTTTTTAATTGTTGAGAGCTATGGAGCATCATTGCCAAGAATTGGTTGTATTTTAGTTTTTATTTCAGTTGCTGTTAAACCTTTCAAAACGAAGTGTTTAATGACAACTTAACATTCAGTTTTTTTCCATTTTAACAAATGTAGAAAAGCTGTCTTTTGAAACAAGAATAAAAAGTTGTTGAATGTACATTTGTGAATGAAAGTCGGCATAATGGTAGCATCAGAAAATAAACTCTACTCGAAACTTTTACAGTCATCTATGAGTCATGCCGAAATCATTCTACTCTATCCATACAGACGTATAATGACTAAAACGAATTCCAACCTCAAAAAAAATTGTTATTCTTCCAGTGACCCGTGTAAGGTTGGAAATTTAACCACTCACCTCGCATTACTGGCGCTTTAACCAAAGAATCGTTTAGATAGTGAAACAAAAATTGTTATGATAGCAAATTGCGTTTTAAAAAATTGACAAAAACGAACAAAATCTAGCAATCACGAAGTTAATAAAATGCACAAATAAAATTGAATTGAATAAATTAATAATTAAAAAATATATTATTTATTATCTGCTTCTAGGCTTCCGGGCTGGAACAGTAATACAGTAGTTGAGCCCTGAAGATGTCCCATACAAATTGGTACGAAACGTCGCCAGATATACAAGTGACGCGGTTCGAGTCCGGAAGTCCAGAAGCAGATAGCATGGACCACGACCGCGGAAGTCTATGAACCAGATTATTTTAATTATTATTTTGGCAAAAACTCGTTGAAAATATATACAACATATCTTATTTCTTTCGACATTTATTTGCAACAACTAAATTTTTAACACAACGAAAGACATACGTGTTCTTTATAAAAAAAAATTTAGTACCTGGAATACACCGACAATAGCGCCTCGTTTGCCTTCCCAAAACTCTGGATTTGGCTCTAACCTATCCAGCATATCAAAAGCCTTGGCCGCATACCAAAATTCTCCCATTCTATAGCAATCATTCGCTATTAAAAGAAGTAAATTAAAACTCTCCGGACTAGTTTCCATTTTTAGATATAGTTCCCACGCAGATTGCGCTTTATTATTCATTACATAACATCTAGCAAGGTTCGAAACGTATATGTAATCTTCCTTAATCTTCTGATCCTGAATCAAGAGAAATGTCTCCTCCGCCTCTTTATATTGGTCGCAAGCGGTCTTTGCCTGGGCATAATTAAAATTAAAGGTATCATCTGTTGAAAGAAGAAGATTAATAATCTTTTATATTTTTAAATTAATATAAAAAAAATTTGCTTTTTTATCTCGGTTTACCTGAATGTAAGTAGCTTTTAATTGAGGTTAAATAAACTAACACTTCCTCAAACTGCCCCGCCAAGAAAAATGCTGCAGCCATACACTGCCTACCAGGAATAGTGTCACATTCACTGGACGAACTCCCAACCAGTTGAAAACATTCTTCAGCCGTTTTTATATGCTCGCTCTTACAATTAAATTTAACATATTTTAATTAATATGATTACTTTTGCAAAATATGCTTACGGAATTTAGTTCTTGACCTAACGCAGCATTAACCACGCCTTTCAAAATATACTCTTGAGGTACGGCGGGTTGTAGGTCTTTCAATAGATCATAAGCCTCCTTGGTGTCATTTTGTCTTAAGTGGTGAATTACCAAATTTAGTTTTGCTTCAGCAACTACGTCAACGAGTGGAGGGAATACCTGAAGTAATAATAATCAAGTTATTAAGCTATTGCAAAAAAGAACTTCTTAAAAGGCCATTCAGTTAACTCATTCTGTCTATACAATTAAAATTTAGTCATACAAAACCGAATATGGAAATAAATAAATATTTTATGCTGCCTATGAATTGCAAAACGGAAGATATACTCGGAATGTACACAAATCTCGTGGTACAGCATTATAACTTTCATAATGCTCATGATAAATGTTTAAAAGTATGTTAAGCTCATCATAAATTATTCAAGAATATGATTTATTTCTTTTTCTGTAAATATGACAGAAAAAACCATACAGAAGGAGTTGAAGGCAAAAGATTAGACCATGAAAGTAATATTTATGAAGAATGCGGAGCTACGTTCGTCCAGTAAATCTTTCAACACGTCATCGATTTTTTCCATATGAATTAATTTAATATGTATTAAGGACTTTAAGTATTTATTTTTCACTCATTATTTACAATTTATATTTAATTTATTAATTTCATGTAGGTATATTTGCTTATATTTATCTCATTCAGTTATTGTACAAATGAATATCATTTCATCTTTATTTGCATTTAAATTATATGTACATATCATCTATCTAGATAATGCGGTGGTTTGCAACGTTACCGCATTTTATATCTATAACATGTATTATTGACGCGAAACTACATTCAAATTTGGCGCCAGTGCGACCGTTTGCCGACCTTAAACTGTTAAGTCACCTATTCTCCCGAGTATCACAGTACATCCACACAATGTGCGATGGCAGATAGTTTCTCCTACATAAGGGGCCTGCAGCTAGAGCTAATAATACAGGACACGTAAAGTAGAAACATAAGTTGCTTTATGTGCAAGTATACATTACTTACGCATCCAACTTAAGTGAGAATCGAATCTGCTTAATCCCAGACTCCATCGCTTAGATATACTTCAATGCGTATCGAGGTAGGGGAAAACAGAGAAAGTAACACCAGTTCCATCCTGCAAATTGTTGTAGGACTCACGATCTTCTGAACGTTCTAAATGCCTGTATTCTACGTTATGTGCCTTGTATTATTTGCTCTAGCTGCAGGCCACTTATGTATGGGAAACTATCCATCATCGCGTATTGCGCGGATACATTGACTAACTATATTTAATTTACGTTTGATGGAAACAAAATCTGATTGTTGTTATATTAAATAGTGTTTGTTGAGAAAACTACTGGACGAACTGTATACTTAAAACTTGCCTGCATTGCTCCTTCACCATTTCGAAAAACGACTAGGTTATGTTTGACCAAGTCATATCCAAATCCAGCATTTGCACTGTGATCCACAATAGTACGAAGTTCACTTTCGGCTGCGGCACCATTGTACAATCGAAAATGGTTACATGCCTAATAACTTATTAATTACTATTTCATAATATATTGTGAGTAGATAATTGCTATTAGTCAAAATTATCAAAATAGGCAAATAGAAAATAAATAATCATGCTAGAAATATAGATACTCATAATTAAATACCTTTAATATCATTTTATATAAAACACGTATATTTATTTTTGATTTAAAAATATGATTTGATCAAAATATAGAAATACTAACAGACACAACATTGACAATAAACTTTAAAAACATTGTGTATGCCTTATAACTATGATTTCGAAAAATGCTTCAGAGAAAAATTGTACAATTTTACATAAATGAGTTACAGAAAGAAAGTTTATTCTTCTTGTGATATAAATTAAAAATATAATAAGAAAAAATAATGGTCATTATTAAGCAATAATAGGGTCTATTTCAAAGTAAAGTTCCGCAATCAATACTATTTCAGCAGTAAATACGTTAAATCTCTGCAAAAAAGTTGTTTTTTATATCTCCTACATAGTGATGTACAGAGTGTACAAATTTAAGGCGAACAGGCTTCGCACGTTGTGCACGATCACTACTAAATCTGCTCTGTTATCACACAAACATTTCGCTTGATGTGATGACTTCAGATATTTTTTAGGTTTAGATTCATACAATTATTTGTTACACTGAAATCGATTAGTATTTGATATTGCACTATAGAGTAATTACGAGTCAAAATAGAATAACAGACTGTTGCTTGGGGACTGTCTAAATAAATTTACTAGACAACTGTCAAACGTAAATACCATGGTGTGTGATACAGCTCTGTTTGTAGAAACAAAAGTGTTTAATTTAAAGACGTAAACTGTCAAAAACCCAAATATAGAAAAATGTGGTCAGAGACCTAAAGACCAATTTATATTAAATGTCATGTTTATGATGACGGCTTGTTGCATACAATTTAAGAGAGTGAAGAGGGGACCTTTCCATAAGTGTTGAGCAAAACGTAACCGACTGCAGCAAAACGTCGGTAAAAACTACAACAAAGCGAAACCCGCAAGAAAATTATATCACAAATATCTTGACTATGAATTGCCAAGCAAATCAACATTAAGAAATTATTTACCATCTGAACACTATAAATTGAGGTCATTATTAAATCTGCTTCGAAAAATAAAAAAAAGTGTGATTTAGCCTTTATGGGATTACTTATTGTATAAAAATCTATTCAACCTTACATCTACACTGGAACTCCATGAACAATTACCGCCGTTCTTTATTATTCAATATGTTGGTTGTCAAACTATACTGGTAAAGTTATTCAGTGTGTTACTAAGTACACTAGGCAAGTTACATCCATTAAATCAAGTCGCAGAAACTATTGGCAAAAATTGTCCAAATGGTAGATGGTTTAATAACAAACACAAAAAAGCTTTTCTCAAATCTCCTAAATGGGTATAGGAATTTCGCAAGCACTTTCCTGACATTTAAGAACTTTCCCAAGCTATTTTTACACACTGGGGCAAAAGGATTCAAGCAGTTTTATTATCCTCGAAATTTTCACAAACAACAGTACTTATTATTTCTGTTCAACTTAAATAATCAATAACCATCAAAAAGAGCATGAAACGTTGAAATGGATTTAAAAATTATACATATAAATTACACAGTAGTAGTAAACACCCAAAAAGAACTATAAAATACTTTATGGATCAATAAAAAAACAAGATGAAGTGAAAACAGCGTGATGCCCTTTGAATGATGATTAAAATGTTTGTTTTAAAAAAGTTTCATAATATATTGAGCAAAAATTCAGATTTTGCCAGATTAAGATGAATTTACAGTAATACCTCTTCCACAGGTCTGTTTAGTCAATTCGAAACCCATTTTAACTTTACAAAAATCACATCACTAAGAACACTAAACAGTCATTCTCATTATGTAAAAACAATTTTACACCACGACAATGATTATTTAATGAAGAAAGTTAGGAGTTACACTATGTTGCAGATATTTAACATAGCTTATTGAGATTTTTAATACTTGCCTCGTGGATAAGTATTTAACAATAATAACAAAATATATTGCTTACTAGCAGTTATTATTTATTATGGTACAAATTTGTGGACCCCACTAATATGTATATATTAGTGTATAACTAAAAATGTATTAGTAATATTTTCCTTCTAGGTAACAAGTACTTATGTAAAAGAATACAAAAGTTTTTAATCTAATATTTGTAATTCGTTTTAAATTAAATCTTTAATAATACACATTAATAAAAAGCTCTATCGCGCACCTTATAATTGCATTGAAATATATTCTATTTGCAATAAACACAGACTAAACTGGATTTTAACTATATGTACCTTTAAATTAGTAGCAATTACTGAATCTGTAAACTGATTTAAATATACTCCCAGTACTTCTTGAGAAACATCATAATAATCTAATTTATAATAGCATAATGCTACATAAACATTTAATGCGAGATTATCCCTGCAAAGTGTTGTTAATCTTATTAGGCTAAACATAATAGATGAAAATTACCAACCTGTTTTGTAACAATAATCTTTTATATATGTCAATGGCTTCTTGATAATGAGCTCGTAAATAATGTATTGCTGCTAAACTCAACTGATCCTCAATGACATCTTGTAATTGCTGATGATGTTCCATCAACATTACTTCATCCCCAAGTTTATGGGAAAGGTGAAAATTTAATCTTGTTTTTAAAGGACATGCTTCTGATTTTTGTAAAATATTTCTCGATTCTTCATACATTCCTAATATATTACGATATTGAAAATAACGTAAACTATACAATTTCTTTTTATCATACCTAAATAAAAATAGCAACAAGCTAAATTCAAGCATATGTATTTTTCATCTTCATCTTGTACTTGAATTTGTTGATACAAGTTTAAAGCTTTTTTGTAATCACCTTTATGAAAGGCACAGTATGCCATCCATAGATCAATATTAATATTCTGCTCTTGAAACTGTTTAAACTATAAAGAAAAAATAATTAGATACTCGGTACAGAATAATTGACTGTACTTCGAGAAGAGTTAGGGCTCCAGTATAATCACGTTTTGACAAAAAATCATCAAAAGTGGGTAGATTTTTTGATGCTGAAGTGCTTCTTCCTGATGATCTAGATCCATTTCCAGAACTAATAGCTGGTTTAGCTCGGGAAAGATTCTGATATATAAAATGAATACAAAGAAAATGTATAAATAAAACTTTTTAAATTTTATTTAGTCTTACCATATCTTAAGAAGAAATATGTATATGTAGGGATTAATAAGTTGTTTCTATAGTTTGTGTACAAAGTATTTGTTGCCATAGCAATGTACAAATTATACATGTGGAAAGAAGTTTGAATTTTATGATTAGATAAATCCAGAGTTGAGACCAATCTTTCTTATAGTTAGTACTACAAAATGCATCCAACGAACTGAATATTTTTTTGAAAACAAATAACCAAATCAGTTATAAGTTTACTAACCGATAATCGAAAATGAAATATGCTTTTCGTTGTGAACAGCTTCAATTTTTTTCTCTACAATACGATTTATTATATTGGGTATTTAAAAAATATAAAAGAGTTATTCCAACTCTAATTTAATAACTACAAAATATTATTTAATTATAAGAAATTTGAATTGTTTATAAAAAAAGATATATATATATATATATATATATATATATATATATATATATTAACAACGCTTATGGTGCCCTCTAATGACCAAATGCGACCTTTCGATGGTTCCAGTTCTGGTTCAAAGCTTAGACTAAAAAAATACAACAGTCAAACCCTGTATCAGAGATAGCGCAGTATAGTTTTTTTCAATTTATTAATTTTTTTTTAGAATATATTTTATTCTATGTATTAAGATTATATTACAAGAATTCATTACTATAATTTTAATTATTACTTAGGATTTAAAGCTGAATTATAAAAGATACTTGTAATTTATTATTAAAATAATTTTTATTTATTAAGTGGCGTCATCTAATAACATCTGTACAAATCTTTCAAAGCACTGGATTTTAGCTTGAAAATTGAATATTTTTACAGAAAGATGCTGATAAAAGTTAAAGCACTATATCAGAGATAGCGCCATATGTTTTTCCTTTTTTTAATTATTTCTTAATATTTTTTTTCTTTATAATACGTTTTATTTATACTGCGCGTTAAGACTATATTGCAAAAAAATAATTATTGTAATTTTTAATTCTTACCTTCCTTACAAGGGTACACATCTCAATTTTTGAATTCCAGTTGAAATTTAGAGCATTCTTATTGAACATAATTTATATAATTAAAATATAATAGACAATACAAGTTTTATCTTCCCTATAATAGTTACATCCTTTACAAATGCCCAATTTTATTTGTAGCTTTAATTGAAAAAATTAAAAGTAACCCAAGGAACAATTTTTAAATTTCGCGGGTGTTTTAAGTTGCCCAAGGAAAACATAACTACATCTAAAATTATATTTTATTTTATTACAGCATGAATATTAATAATTAAGGTGTATATTTCAAAATCAAAATTAAAACGAAAACCGTACGCATTAAAAACATGTTATTTCCTAATTTCTTGAATGAATTGAAATCATAGCTCACCTTTATTTTTACTACTACCAACTCAAAACTTCCGCGAAATTTAAAAATTGTTCCTTGGGAACATTTAGTATTCCTTAACATTATCACCAACTTTTAAAATATAAATCACTAAGATTTATTAGAATGATTTGTGCTTCTATTATGTTCTTAATTGAGGTTATATTTATGAATATTTGAGAAATTAAAAAAATGTTAGACACTGTGAAACACGTAATTTTAGTTCTTTCAGGAAAAGGAGGAGTTGGGAAATCTACTATTAGCACCCAACTTGCTTTAACACTAAAAGAAAAGAAATTTAAGGTTAGTTGAATTTTGAAATCCTGGAATCTTGTTTTGATTTTTGTTCATATGCAGGTTGGTCTTTTAGATATAGATTTATGCGGACCAAGTGTTCCTTATCTATTAAATTTAGAAGACAAAGACGTTCATCAATGTCCAGAAGGGTATGTTTAATTATTTAATTTGCAATCATTTTGTATATGAATTTTTATAGATGGGTTCCTGTGTATACAGATGCAACTCAACAACTTGCTGTTATGTCCATTGGATTTCTGTTAAATAGTAGAAATAGTGCTGTCGTTTGGAGGGGACCTAAAAAAACTGCAATGGTTAAGCAATTTTTAGCAGATGTTTGTTGGGGTGACCTTGATTATTTAATAATTGATACTCCACCAGGTATGTTATGTGCAGAGTCAAGAATGCTAACATGCACAAGTAATTTTTTTATAGGGACATCAGATGAACATATAACTGTAATGGAAAATTTAAAGGCCGTTAAATGTGATGGTGCAATTATTGTAACATCACCACAAGAAGTTGCAATTGAAGATGTGAGAAAAGAAATTACATTTTGTAAGAAAACAGGAATACCTATAATTGGAATTGTGGAAAATCTAAGTGGGTAGGTGATATTGTTTTTTTTTTTTTGAATATATTTTCTTTAGTCTTAGGCCACACAGAGTATGGTAAAGTTTTTTCTCTTTTTTAACAAAATATTTGTTTAGAAATCATAACTTTGACAAAATATTAAACTATCCTATACAATAGCAGAAAAACCGATCATTTTTTTGCATATTACAATTTATAAAATTTATTGTTTCTTTTAGATTTACTTGCCCGACTTGTTCAGAATGCACAAATATATTTAGCACAGGTGGTGGAGAGGCATTAGCAGAAACGACAAACCTACCATTTTTAGGAACATTACCTATCGATCCAAGATTTGGTTCTCTCTTAGGAAAAGCATGTATTAAAGAATTGCCAGATTCTGAATCTGCAAAAAGTTTCCTGCATATAGTGGAAGAGATTATAAAGAAAACAAGCACTTAGATTGTATTTTAGAAAAGTTATTTTTACTAATAAATTTAATATAAAACTATATCAAAAGCTCTTTTTTATTACTAAAAGTAGCATCTTAAAATTATTTGCCGAATAAATATTAATCATTAATTAAAATATAAAATTATTCAAAGAAAAAATATTTTTAGAAGAATTTTAAATGCATTCGTGAGAAGCTTTAGAAACTTACATTTTATAAGAAACAGTGAAAGGTGGCGGTGATAGTGTTATGATGTGCCTGTATTTTGCAGATAGCTCATTGTATTCAAGGCATAATAGACATGTGGATATTTGAACATTTTAAATGAAATTTAAACTAAAGCGTGAAAAAATTAAATTTGAAGCGTCGTTTTCATTTTCACCATGACGACGACCTTAAGCACATGTATATTGAATAATGAAAGAATGGTTATCTTATCATGTGCCACATATGTTACAAACACCTCCACAATCATCTTATATCCATTGGAAACTTTGGATCAACAAGTTCGTTAGCACTAAATAAAGAACAAAAAAATTCCTTTAACGGAAGAATGGACTAAAGTCTGCCTCAGTATAAAAGAGAGTTTAATCAACTCTATACAAAGACGCCTGCAAGCCGTGATAGACGCTGATGGATATCCCATAAAATATTAACTATAATTTCTATTTTTTTGCCTTAGAATACAAGTGTGTAAATACTGAGATATCAAACATACTCCTCGTCAATGTAAGGCATGACAAGGAAACGTATGCTTAATCATTTTCTAAATCATCAAATTTATTTAACAAACAACTTAGGCCTTTTTTTGAATTACACAGAAAACTAGATCAAATTTACATGCTGGAAGTCTATTTTCGAAATGACATGGAAATAAATGGAGTTTAGATTTATATCCAGCGCATATATTAAGATAATTTTCGTGATCACTTCTTAGGTTTTGGTGTAATACTGAAGAACTTTTATGAATGGCTTTCGAACTATGTTGAAGTATTTTATAAAACTAGTTTCACAACTCAAAAAGAATCTGGTAGATTTATCGTTCAGACGGAAGAGATTGTTGAAAACATTCAACGTATGGAGAAAGAACTATCAAAACCATTGGAAAATCTGTCTCAAGGAATTAAGATGGTCTATGGTATATGCAAACTATTGAACATGGATCCCCACATAAGATACACGTTTATGAATTTGGCAGACCCCCTCCAAACGTCTCACTTATTTTCAATGGTTTTTCAGTAATTCAATTAATGATAATTTACAAAATTTGACTTTCTTTTCCGATGAAGCGCTGTTTCGTCTGTCCGGGTACATAAATTCGCAAAATATGCAAATGTGAAACAATGATAATCCGCGTATTTTAGTTAAAAATCCGTTATATACCCAGAAAATTATTGTTTGGATTGCAGTTTATCGGACAATATTTAGACCTATATTTTCCAATTTCACCAACACGGAGAAATTACTTTTTTAACGAATTTTTTCAAGAGTTTAATGATGATGCACTTGGGCACGGCTCTTTTCAACGGGGCGGTGTCAGCACATACTATAAAAGACAATATATATGTATATTATATATATTCTCTGTGAGTAGACTGATTGATAAGCCTGCGTACAGAAGTTCGATATTCTCCGAGGGCACCTGTTTAAAAATTATGGATCTTTTGTGTTTCCTTATTTAGAAAATATGATTTTTATAAATCCTGTAGATAATTTACAAAAACTACGACCAAGAATTGTTGAAAAAATTACATCCATAATTCTTGAAATGCTTTTGACAACATGAAGAAGCGAGTACATTATACATTCAACTAGGCAAAAACATTTTTAGCAGATCCTTTAATTCAGTTCTTTTTATTCTAAAATTGTTACTATATTCTTTTCATTTTAAGACTTGTTGTTTATTTTGTCATTCGAATTAACTTAACACTTAATCAGCATAATTATTGATATCACTCTACTTTTTTTATTTATAAATTTGGACATATTTGTATTTACATTTTTATACGACTATTTTTCAAAATTTCTATGTATTTTACGAATTATAAAGGCAAACTTTAATGGAGTTGGGCTAATTGCATTAATCAAAGGAAGGTAAATAAAACCCCATACCACATCAATGTTAGTACTCTGTATACATATGTATATCTACAACGAAGTTGTTATCATCATCCTTCTTTTTCAAATTATTTATTTTTTTAACCTGCAATACATTTTGTATTTACATACTTTTATTTCATAATTCTTTTTTTGTATAAATATTTGTAAGTACTTACTTTTTTTATATGTCTTTCTTTCATTTTCAAAATTAATAAACTTATACCGTGAAGAATACTAGATAAGACGTTCATATCAATTTAGTTTGCGTAATGTTTTGCTGTTGCCTAAATAATAAATGCTTTTAATTTTTTTTAGTATAAAATACAATCAGCACCTTTACACACAGAAATAATTAACATATTGGATATTGCCATTTTTAACAGCAACGATGAACTAATATTTTTTAGTATGTGAATTCTGCAATAGTAAATCTTAAGAACAAAAACTATTAACCTGTATAGGGATATTCTATTTAATTTATAATTTAATACAACTATTGAAACTATTCATAGTTTCAGTATCAATCAACTTTAAAAATGTTTATACAAAACTTTAAATTATCAAAATATTTCTGTCGAAAACGTGTATGTAAGTACTATTCGAATTGACATTTTATGAAAACAGAAAGAACAAACTTATTTTTAAATTAATCTTAGTTTTTCCATATATTTATTCAAAAATTATTGATTGCATTAAATAGTAAGAAAAAATACAAAGAGAAGTATAATTTGTTAAATAAAAACTTGTTTATTTATGAATGCCAAAAATTCTCTTTACTCAGCCTGTCTTCAATGTAACATTTGATTAATCTATTAACCAGTTCACTAATTTGATAATAAAACAATCCCTTTGTCACAATGTAGTACTATTTCCAATCAAATTTTACCGGTAGCAATGGTCCAAGTAGATTATATTCAAAATATAGAATACTAAAAATGCATTTATACATTGAACAATTAATTTTCACACTATTTGTATACCTAACAAATGATTAATTGTATTAAATTTTACACTTTTATGGGATGCCCTACTTTTTAATTTCCCAAACATTTTATCATGAAATATGAAGTTAAAATGTAATAATCACTAGAAAATTCTCTTTTATACAAATTAAAAGAACTTTCTAAAGATACTGAGTGTGTTAAAATTCTATTATAGACAAAAACAAGACTTCATAAAAATGCAAATTATAATCTGATAAGTTTCATTTTTAAACATGTATTCCTATACTGAAGAGATCATATAGGCATTATTTTAGATCTTTAAAAATCATTTTTACTAGTTACTGAAACTATGTATATTAGGAATACAGAAATGTTTTTAGAAATTTATGCTTCCCAATTTCTTCACGAAATAAAATTTTAAATATTCTTAAAGTTTTTTTATTGACATTAATTGATATAAATAAAACAGTTCTAAAGTATTTTACAGGTAGATAAGAAAACAAAGAAATATTTTACGTTTTTTTTTATTATCCCATTAATATTAGCCTAAAAGTAATAATAATAATATAATAGTCTTGAATCTTGACAAAAAATGGAATAAATTACAAAAATTAAGATAGTAATAATACTTTGGCCTAGTGCAAGTGTCACTCGATGCCAGTGTGTCGGCGTTTTTATAAAAAACATGGCAGATTCTCGTGCCGGCTTCCGACTCCCCAACGCAGTTATAATACAAGATGTGGAATGCACGCTTAGGAATGACGACGGGTGTTGCGAATACGAATTTAGAAGCACTTCCTGTGAACGATGGATGGGCCAGATTCGTCGTATTCCTGTTTGGAGATCCACATCTGTTGGAATGTAGAAAGGGAGGCCAAGATGGATCCACCAATCCATACGGAGTATTTCCTTTCTGGTGGAGCGATTATCTTGATTTTCATTGTAGATGGAGCCAATGCTGTGATTTCTTTCTGCATACGATCGGCGATACCTGGATACATTGTGGTACCACCAGAAAGAACAGTGTTGGCATACAAGTCTTTACGGATATCGACGTCGCATTTCATGATAGAGTTGTAGGTGGTTTCGTGAATACCACAGGCTTCCATACCCAAGAACGAGGGTTGGAAAAGAGCTTCTGGGCATCTGAACCTTTCATTACCAATTGTTATTACTTGACCATCAGGGAGTTCATAACTTTTTTCCAGCGAACTTGAGCTGGCAGCGGTTGCCATTTCTTGTTCGAAATCTAAAGCTACATAGCACAGTTTTTCCTTGATATCACGTACAATTTCCCTTTCAGCTGTGGTTGTGAATGAATAACCACGTTCTGTGAGAATCTTCATGAGGTAGTCAGTCAAATCTCTACCAGCCAAATCCAAACGCAAAATAGCGTGAGGAAGAGCATAACCTTCATAGATGGGTACTGTGTGTGAAACACCATCTCCTGAATCCAAGACGATACCAGTGGTCCTACCAGATGCATACAGTGATAGTACGGCTTGAATGGCAACATACATAGCGGGTGTGTTGAATGTTTCAAACATAATTTGTGTCATCTTTTCTCGGTTGGCCTTTGGATTCAATGGAGCTTCAGTAAGGAGGACTGGATGTTCTTCTGGTGCGACACGAAGTTCATTGTAAAAGGTGTGGTGCCAAATTTTTTCCATATCATCCCAGTTTGTGACGATACCATGTTCAATTGGATATTTCAATGTAAGGATACCTCTTTTGCTTTGGGCTTCATCTCCTACATATGAATCTTTTTGGCCCATGCCAACCATTACACCCTGGTGACGTGGGCGGCCGACAATGGATGGGAAGACGGCTCTTGGGGCATCATCTCCAGCAAAACCGGCTTTGCACATACCGGATCCATTGTCTACGACCAAAGCAGCAACTTCTTCGTCACACATGTTGTATAGGTACTGCAAATAAAAAAAAAAAATTTTTAAACACTCGAAAATGGGGTAAGAAAAATGCCGGCAATGTTAATCAAAAATGCGTATTTCTTTTAAATTTGTTTTGAAATACTAATATCCAATTATAATACATACAATTCCAAACTAAACAAGACTAATTTTAAATTCAAAAATTGGAACTTCGAGTTCCGTTACCAAAAACCGGTATTCGTTAGCAAGACTTGACAGTGCAGGAAAACCAGATTTAGTTCTATCAAATGATAGCTTTTAACGGTAGCAAAAACACCCATTCAAGAATACCTGGTGCCCCGCCCTTTACGTTGGTATATGTACAAAAAAAAATTTTTAAATGAATGGAAAACTTTTGAATGAATTTCTTAACTAAAAAATAATACAATGTCGTTTTACAGTAAAATATAAATCACAATTAATATTAAACAAAAAGAAAGTATTTTTGGTTTTCACTGCACAAAAAAATCCAATTAGAATACCGGAAAGAATAACACCAAGGCCACACCCCGACATTTTTGAATACTTTAAAAACACTTGAAAATCATTTTATATTCGCACCCACACAAATGAAATAAAAACAAAATTTTAAAATATTTGTAAAAGAATAATAAAAACTTACTTTTTGGTTAATATAAAAGTATAAATATAATTAAGTTTCTGTTGGGGTTAAATGCACAGCGCACGACACTACTGTATTGTATCACAAGACTAGGCTGTCTGATGATTTCAAAAAGTGAACAGGTTTTATATAACGACATAGGGTTATCGTCCCCCACCAGACGAAACAGCGCAGTATCACTATACCATACACCAATGGCAATCAACATTACCATATAAGGCATTGCAATGCTCGTTCCCTTCTCTCCCTGCATGCCGATTCACCCATCTGACACACTTCACATACAGAGAAATATTGAAAAGAGATAAGATTCTGGGAAGATTATAAAAACCAACGAGAAAGTACCATAAAAAGTACGTCTTTGATAGAACACCGGCCGGTGTAAACAAATCTTATAAGAGATTCAGTTTAATTTCAAATATCGTAATTTTTACTACAAAATTAATGTATTTAAAGTCATATAAAAGAGCTGGTCAAGATTTCAAATTTATTTTTAGATAATACGCAGCCGTGTTTAGTTTATTTTTGTATCACGGCGCTTCTTAGTTCAATGTTAAGGCCGTTTATTTTGAGAATAAACCACCTGCTAACGTAAGAGATTCTATTCAAAATTATCCGGTTAATCATTTAAAATTTGACATGACGTGTTTTCATGTGAATTTACTATAATTTACAAATACTGTAAATATCTGATAACATTATTAGAAACGAGATTATCTCTTGATTCTTACGCAATGACATAACAGTTATAAATTTTGAGAAAAAACTTACCGTTTAGGCTTAATCACGTCACAAATCAAGAACGATCAACAAACGAATGAAAGAAGCCGGTTTGTATACTAAGGAAAGTATAGATTAAATGGACTGGTCCAGGTAAATTGACTGCAAAAATTCAAATTATTTTTGCGAAACCGAATATTTTCAGTTGCAATTTACAATTAAAATATTTAAATTTGACGTAATTGAGTGATAATTTCGACGTCAAATTGGATTATTTTTTGGAAAACATTCGATAACGAAAATGAGTATTCAAGGCCTCCCCTACGATAACACAGAATCGACTCAACCGTCGTCCCCTCCTTTATCATTCATTCCGCCGTTACCATATATGGGCATAAAACGGATAGTGAAACGGGATTGGTCAATCGGTAGAACGGCGGTTTGTCCTAACCTAACTTGAAAATATTCTATGTTTAAAGATGCGGTTAAGTGTCATGCCGGCCGGTGATTCCAATTCTTTTCTTTCGGGGTCTTGGCCTCGTTCTTCGACCTTGAAACTTATGTCATAGTCCTATATGCTACATGCATTCCAACTATACAAAGTATATTCTATAAAATTACATGTATGCATATGTAGATTTTTTTATTAATGTATGTATAATTACCTGCATATATACAGTGGCTAATAGAAATATTGGTACAAGCGAAGTATTACTGTTAAATGTGTATAAGTATGGATAATTAGAAATCTAATACTAATGTTGAAGTAGTACGATAGGGTTCACTGCTAAACTATGCATTTTTCAAAATAAATATTTTAAGATAAGTACTAAGAAATTAGAGTATTAAGAAAATATAGACATAGGTATATGCAATTCGTAAAGTCGGATGAAAGTATTAATAAAAAAATTAATACTTTCAGGTAGTATTGGTTACTGCTTGCAGATTATACTTCAATAGGCGTATACAAATTATCTTAAAATAATAACCATGTATTCTAGATAGAAAGATAATACCAAGGAACAATTAAAAAAAACATTCGTGTGTAGTATTTTATGGAAACATTACTTTGACATGTAATACAGAATTCACTTTGGATTCCTGTATTTTTCATTTCCCGAATGGTGTTAATTCTCACATTCTCGTAAGTTTTGGATGAATTTTAATAATTATCAAATTATCACATAAATACTTGAACGTAAGTAAATATAGTAAAATATAACAAACACTATATAGTCAAGGTTAAATACTTTAATCGTCATTTATAGTTAATGAAAAATGTACATGTACATGTATATTTCTAAATTGGCAAATGATTTCATTTATTTGCACTGTAGTATACTAAGTTTTTAAATAAATTCATTTGGATAACTGCTTATATATTGTAGATATTTAAAATTAAAAACTTCTGTTACATTTTTGCAATTATAAAAGTGTATGTAGAATTATTTATTGCATTTTGAATTTCCGTGCTGTTAATAAACATGTGCCCTTTAATAGATCGTTCAATTTATAAACAGTACTGTTTATTGCTATTTAAATTTAAGTTAATACATGCGATGACATATGGTGTACATAGTTTAAAACGATATCAATTCCCAAACATTCCAGTTAAAATTTACACAATAACAGTTGCTGTACATGTGTACACATATTGTGTACTGTACAGTATAGTAATATAAGAGGGATTCTTGAGGGAACGCACATCGTTGAGTGAAAAACCAGGATATTTCTTAACTCTAGGATGTATAATTGACTTTCTTAATGAAAGGATGAACTCTAATGTAAATAAGAATTTATATTTCATTGTACAATAAGAAAGCTATTGTATTACTAACTCTGTTCTTTATATAAATACAATTTCATAAATGTTTATTTCTAAATTGTATGTAATAAATGATAAGTAGCATACTTACTAAAAAAAAGAAAATTATCCATATATTTTCATATTGATAAAATAACTACTTGATCTGGTATTGTTCTCAATTTCCAATAATTTCGAAACGATTCAATTATGCTATGGTAATGACTGCTCAAAATAGACACACGAAACATAATCCTAAAAGATTTATTAAGATATTTCAGCAGCTCCAGAATTCATTTCAACTGAAAGAACCAAAAAACACCTACAAATGCAAATACTAATTACACAATTTCATTTAAATGCTATATTTATTGAAATTGTAGTAGTCAGCAATATAAATGTTGGGGCGCTTTATTTTACGATACATGAAAAAAATACGGAACAATATGCGAATTACGAATTATGCTTGATAATAGATCTTCAAATACTTCAATTACTATACAAAAAGTAATTGATACATTGAATATTTTGATTGCTTTTGCAGTCAGTTCCCAGTGAAACATTTTAATTGGGTAAGATATACATACACTACCGGTCATATTTATTTGCCCAGTTTTAGCCAAAATTATTAAACTATCAAATGTATACTGAAAATTTATTTATTGTACCAATACAATAGTGTAAAATAAACATAAAATAGTTACATTTTTCTTATATAAAAACTTTATCATTAATTATTATTAAATTTTGCTCTCATCAATGTGCCCACCTTTATTTTTGATAATTGCGGCATCCTTTCAATTAAATTTTGCAGTGTATCTTCTGTAATTTGTGCTCAGGCTTCTTGAAGTTGTTCCCACAGTACAGTGGTGGATGATAGAGCACGTTCTCAAACCTTTCGGTCCAATTCTTCCCAAAGAAGCTCTATTGGGTTCAGATCAGGACTTTGAGCTGGCCATACCATTATAGAGATTTGCCCTTGCTCTTCTAGTTGACGCAAGTAATCGCCACACAATCTAGAAGTGTGTTTCGGATCGTTGTCCTGTTGAAATACAAAGTTTTCGCCAAGAATCCTTAGTCCTGAAGGAACAGCGTTATATTTTAAAATTTCCGTGTAGCCTTCTTTTCTTAGGATTCCCTCAATTTTGACGAGATCGCCTACAGATCTTCCACCAAAACACCCCCAAATCATTACCATGTTTTACGGTAGGCGCAATACATTCTGGCAGTACTCTTTCTCCTGCGGATCTTTTTACGAATATTCGCCTTTTACTACCGAAAAGTTCAAACTTCGATTCGTCTGTCCACATTGTTCCACTGATCAATCGTCCAATTCTTATGTTCTTTAGCCCAATTTACTCGTTTTATCTTGTTTTGCTTTCGTAGTAGTGGTTTTCCCAGAGCAATTCTTCCGTATAAACCCGCTTGCCCTAACCTACCTACCTTTTGGAAATGCAGGTAAAACTGTTAACACTGTAGGAATTAGCCTATATTATATTTATGGTATTTTTCCAATTTATGACACCTTTACGGTATATCATAAAGAATTTAAGATTTTCGTAGAAATTCATATGGAATTACTTCCACTAATAATATTGTTGAATAATTATAATACATATTTTTCGAAAGATAATCCGTATTTCAGGAAACACATAAAATTGGGGTGGGCAAATAAATATGACCGGTTGTGTATGAAAAAAATACGGAACGATATGGGAATTACGAATTACGCTTGATAATAGATCTTCAAAAGTTTTGTGAAGTAATTGATACATTGAATATTTTGATTGCTTTTGCAGTCAGTTCCCAGTGAAACATTTTAATTGGGTAAGATATACATACATTCGTCGTGTTACATTATTTTTTATAGGAAATTTTATGATATATGTTCCAAGTTATTCTTCGAAAATGGTAGATACTAAGCACTGAAAATTATGTTACAAAATTTTTAATTGAAATGGTGAAGTAATTCAGCTCGAGTTAAAAATAATTGTATGTATTGTTTTGATAAGTGAAAACTGCATACATATATCGATATTATCTCAACTTTCCTATTGATTGAAGCTGCGAATGAATTTTGCTATAAGTACCAATTACATTCTTTATAATTAACAAGTATATGTCAAAATAATTTTCATATATATTTTGTCTTGATAATGAGGCAAATATCTCTTATACATTTTAATCTTCACTCTTTATTTTGAAAGTTTTGGGTTTTATCAAGTATCTTATATTCAAATTGAACTAGTTAAATATTTCAAAAGTACGCTAACCTCAGAAAATATGTTCGCCACGAGCACCATCTACATCTAAAATACGCTATTACTTACAAGTGTTTAACCAATCATATGATATTACCAATTTGTTACAATTAGTCATTAAACTGACACAAATTTACCGGAACAACGCTTATTATTGTTTCTGCATTTCCAGTTAACAGATATATTCGTGTCAAGTTGTATATTACTTTTTCCTGAGGATGTAATTAAATAAAAACTTGAGAAATATTGTAACCGAAAATTATATTTGGAATAAGTATCTATTTTGTCCATTTTAAGAGTACAATTCGATAATTAATAATTGCTGCACTCTACTATACGTTATGTAAGTGCTATTATAAATTTGAAAAATATGAGGAATTAACTGGACAATGCTTGACAGTTACAAATATACCGTTGCAACAGTTACAATTTATGATTTCATGTTCAGAAGAAAATCGAGGGGAAATTTAAACATTTCTCATTAGACATAATATTAATGGTAGCGTCAATGCTTCACACTTAAACATTTCTCATAACTTTTGGTAAATACATTTTTATAAACATCCTAAATTTTGCATAAACTTCAACTGTAGTATGTTGAATTATATTGTATTTGTCTTCTTGTTACAGATTCGGCGTGTCTTTGCTTAATTTGCAATTAATAACATTTAAATAACACAATTATACATGAATATTTTTAAAAAGTGTGAATTTATGTAACCCATATAAAACTGGACAATATGTAGTAAATACAGGCTGTAGGAATATTAGAAATACTCGATTACTAGTAAAGTTAAGGTAGGTCATGTCTGGTATATAACGTGAGGTCGTTGACCCTAAATATAATTACACCGGCCAATATTCATTAGAGGAAAAGTGAGCCACTGAAAACTCAATATATCTGCAATATTCATGTATTGATTAAAAACTTATATATGTTATTTACCTTTATTTTTTTGCTAAAACTCCTAACTTCTGCTTTATATATACATTAAATTTTTTTTAAATTAATGTCAAAATAATATAATAGAAATATATTTTCACACATATGTATGTATATATTTCTTGATATAAAATGAAGTAAAAATACGTATGTAGTATGTATTTTTACTTCATTTATTTTAGAAAGTGTGTTGTAGTGTAATATGTAAATGATTATATATGCATATATACACTTAGAAGACATTCGCTTAAATGTTTATTGAATTTGTGCGAGTATAAAACTACTAGATCTTTATTAAATAAAATATTTAGCCTACATACAACACTACCGCATACCTACAGCATTAATACTCATTGCCTCTGCCAAATAACTCCACTGTGGGAGTATAGTATTTTAACGTTCTTACTGCCTACGTTAAAATAAACATATGTGTTCATGATTCAGACTATATCGTAGTAGTATAGTTGCCAATTTTTCCTGTTACAAAATATTTGTTTAAATTGTCCCGTCCTAGTTTTCATATATAGCTCACTCTTATTTTTCTAGTGAATGGATGTTTATTATTTACATATGTATTAATAAAAAATAGTGATTTATTTTAAAGAATGATTTATAAGCGCGTATATAAAGATGACCACATAAGTAGATACTGTGACTTGCAAGAAAGTGTAGACGTAATAAATCACAGAAAAGGATTATTAGCTTTCAGAAAGCTATTATGCATAAACGCCCTCTTATATTATATTTTGGAAATAATTTTATACATTTTTTTGTAGTGAATATCTTTGACTGTATTTTTGTGAGAAGATGTATTCTAAAAAAAATTATCAGAAATCTGCAAAAGCAATAAATTTTTAACGAACTAAATTTATAAAGTAAAACAGTGGCTTACAAAGTATATACACTACCGGTTATATTTATTTGCCCACCCTTAGTTTTAGCCAAAATTATTAAACTATCAAATGTGTACTGAAAATTTATTTATTGTACCAATACAATAGTGTAAAATAAACATAAAGTAGTTACATTTTCTTATATAAAAACTTTATCATTAATTATTATTAAATTTTACTCTCATCAATGTGCCCGCCTTTATTTTTGATAATTGCGGCACATAACCGCGGCATCCTTTCAATTAATTTTTGCAGTGTATCTGCTGTAATTTGTGCCCAGGCTTCTTGAAGTTATCCCCACAGTACAGTGGTGGATGATAGAGCGCGTTCTCGAACCTTCCGGTCCAATTCTTCCCAAAGAAGCTCTATTGGGTTCATATCAGGTAATTAACGGCATTTTGTGCTGATGGTTTTAATTTGTAACGGCGTTCCCTAGGCAGGAAAGTCCATTGAAGTTGACAATAAAACAAAGGTATTGATCGAGTCAAATCCACTGCACACGACACTAGAGAACGCAGAAACGCTAAATGTCCATCATTCAAACCTTCATGAGTTTATGATCACACGAAAAGGTTAGGATATGTCAGTAAGTTCGATGTTTAGGTTACTCCTGAACTCGAAGGAGCGTTTAAATCTGTGATATGCGAAGAAAGCGATCATTTTTGAAGCGACGCGAAGTGAATTGTTTGCAGCAACGCGGTGTGAAAACGGCCTTGATCTCGACCTGAAGTTTAACCTCAAACATCATCGAAGCAGATATTCACCAGAAGAAGGTATTGCCTTCAGTGTGGTGGAATTTTAAAGATGAATTTTCGGAGCTCCTATCGAGTAACAAGGTGTATCTTCTTTGGACAGTTTGAATGAATCCATTATCCCGAAACGTCTCGAACTCGGCATTCGAAACTTGAGACCACATACAAGTTTGATTACCTGTCAAAAATTGTTGTATCTTAAATGGGATACCACACCACATATACCATACTCGCCGCCACTTTCACACTCAGACATTCCTTTCTCTTCAAAACTACTTGTCTGGTGTAACGTTCAACTTAGATGAGGCTATGTATCAGCACTTTGTAATGTTTTTAATCGATAAAAGTTTCCTGTGAACGAGGAATTATGAAGGTCACCAAAATATGGCACAAAGCTGTTGAAGGAAAGGAGCAATAAATACTTGATTGACCTTTTTTTATATTAATAAAAACACTTTATGAGGTTTCCTATAATTCAAAATGAAACCTATTTTAAATATTTTAATGCACTTTTTTTTCAGGGAGGAGGAGGCGAGTTGCATGTACAGGTGAGCAAATATTTATGAGTGATAGTGTATGCGTGTCGTATTTATACCAAGACAAGCTTTTTATCTTTATGCCATATGATTATTAGTTCAAACAATTTGAATCGGTAGTTACGTAAAGAGCCTAAAACAATAGCTACTCCAAACACATGCAATATATTTGAAGCAGAATTATTTTAAGAAGAAAATTTTAATTCTCAAACGCATTTATTAAATTAATTAAAACCTTTTAATTCAATTTTGCTCTACATAATTATATTAAGTACTCATTCACTTGAGCTCGAGAGAGAAAATTTTTAGAAAAGAATCATTGTTATCTATTGATTTCAGTTTCAATGAATGAGTTACGTGTGAAAGTTCAAATATTTATGTATTATTATTATTATTTATTTAATCTTAACACAAATTCTGGAACTGTATTTTGAAAATATATTTTATAGATGATTATCAATTTCGAGTAACGATTTACTTTAATTTTTTCAATAAAAATTTAATCGGATATATAAATACCTCACGATTTACTTTATATTTTTACGAAAAGTTAAATGAATCATTGAAATTTTTACATAATTTCGATTATTACTACATGTGTCGCTGATAATGAGGTAAGGCAATAAACTTTGGAATGCCAATAATCTGATCAAATAATAGAACTTAGATAAGTAATTCTGGAATTTTTTTTTTGTATATTGTTTGCGAGTGCGAACAATGTTAATGATTACTTTCGGAATTCAAAAATTTTATTCGAAAATTGAAAATAAAATAATTGGCATATCTAAAAATAGTATGACATAATATGGAAGTGTATTTTTATCGAAACATACTCAGTTAAGCTCATATAACGAAGTCGACTTTTGATTCTTCATTTTCGATAATTTTTGTGTTTATTACATACCAGGAAAGTCGTTACCGGTTTTTCTAACAGATGTCGCTTGGTTTAAGTATGCAATGTTATGATTTGACACATATGTCATTTTATTTTACAAATATCAAGCTTCAAAGACATACATGTTATATTTTGCGAAGGTAACACTGTCATAGATTTATACCTCTTTGAAAATGTCGAGTTTCGTGCTTGAAAAAGTGCATTTGCACTACGCATTACTTTTCTTATTTAATCAAAAGAAAAAAGCCGCCGAAAGTCATCGTTTGCTGGTAGAAACTTAAGATGAGCATGCTCCAACCATAAAAATATGTGAGGCGTGGTTTCGACAATTCAAACGTGGTGTGCAAGACAAAGAACGTTCTGGTAGACCGAAAAAGTTTGAAGATACAGAAGTTATTGAATGAAGACCCAACCCAAACTAAAAAACAATTAGCAGAAGCGTTAAATGTGTCCCAAGATACGATTAGCGACCGATTACGAGCAATGGGAAAAATCCAAAAGATGGGAAAATGGGTGCCACATCAATTGAATGACAGGCAACTGGAAAATCGAAAAATTGTCTGCTTCAAAGGTATGATCGAAAGTCATTTCTACATCGAATAGTGGCGGGTGATGAAAAACGGATTTATTTCGAAAACCCTAAGCGCAAAAAATCATGGTTATTACCTGGCGAAGCCGGCCTATCGACTCCAAGACCAAATAGTTTTGGTCGCAAGACAATGCTCTGTGTTTAGTGGGACCAGAGGGGCGTGGTGTATTACGAACTGTTGAAACCTGGTGAAACAGTTAATACTGATCGCTACCGACAACAAATTATCAATTTGAACCAAGTGATTATATAGTACGATAACATGCCGTCTCATATAGCAAAACCGGTCGAAGAAGCATTGAAAGCACTTTGATGGGACATAATATCACACTCGCCCTACTCTCCAGACCTTGCCCCGGCCGACTATCACCTTTTCGTATCAATGGGACACGCGCTTGCAGAGCAGTGCTTCGCTAATTTCGAGGAAGTTAGAAAATGGCTCGATGAATGGTTTTGCTCAAAGGACCAACAGTTTTTTTTTGAAATGGCATCCATAAATTGCCTGAAAGATTGGCAAGATATGTAGAATCAAATGGTCAATACTTTAAATAAACAAATTTTTCCATTTTCTTGAAAATTATGTAGTTTTTTTTCGAAAAAAACGGTAATGACTTTCCGGTACACTTGGTATAAAGAATACGATTTTGGTTCTTCATTTTCGATAATTTTTGTGAGTTTACTGTTACAATTAAATATGTGTAATAAATACGAACTTACACTACTTGTTAATTTAATAAGAGTTTTAACAAAGTGTTGAGGGAAACTCGAATCTGATTTACATCGATATTATAATTTTTTAAGCAAATTTAAAGTCTTACTAACTGACATCGGCAGAAACTGTAAATGCTTGTTTATTAGTATATAGTATGTATAATAAAAAACGCAGGCTAATATTACTATCAAAAACGCACATCTAATACTATATACCATGTAACCAATTTAGAGCCACCTCTTGTTTATATATATATAACGGGTCTTCTAATAGGGATTTCCGAACTTTGACAGTTGATAGCGGCCATTTTGTTGAAGCTACATCTGTCGAATTGGCTGTCATTTATTCGGCCTGTTTTGTCGCCATAATTGTCCTACCGATAGGACTATTCGCAGTGTGGTGGATAAATTTCAGTCCTCTGGTTCAGTAAACAATGAATCAACACCCGTACGACGACGAAACGCAAGATCTGCCGAAAACATCGCCACTGTCTGTGAGAGTATGCAGGAGAATCCAAGGCTGACGATTTCGCGTCGCTCACAAGAACTCGGCCTGGCGAATTTTGCATCTGCACCCGTACAAAATTAAACTGACTTAGGAGCTGAAGGTAAACGACCATAGACAACGACGTGTGTTCGCTGAATGGAGCCTGGAACAGTTGGAAACTGACCCTAATTTTCGTAAAAAAATCATCTTCTGGATGAATGGGTATGTCAACACACAAAATTGTCGAATTTGGGACGACACCAATCCACATGAGACCCAAGAGCGTCCAATGCATCCCGAAAAAGTCACTGTTTGGTGTGGATTTTGAGCTGGCGGGGTCATAGGTCCATATTCCTTTGAGAACGACGTTGGACAGATCATCACCGTCAACGGCGAGCGCTATAGGTCGATGATTACCAACTTCTTTTGACCTGAATGGGATGATATGGACACGAACGACATGTGGTTTCAACGTAACGGCGCTACGTGCTACACAGCTCGTGCCACATTGGCCATTCTGCACGAGGGATTTGAGAGCATGGTCATCTCATGTGGAGGAAATATAAACTGATCATTGAGATCGTGCGATTTGACCCCGTTAGACTTTTTTTGTGGGGAGTTCTTAAGTCGCAGGTCTATACGAATACACAAAACACAGCGGTCCTCAAAACCATCATAACCCATGCCATCGGTCAAATTCAGCCTGATTTATGCGCCAGAATCATGGAAAATTGGACATTTCGGATGTGCGCCATCCCGATAGGCTTTTCAAACAAATAAACAATTTCGTTGATATCTCACACACACATTGTTTTATTTAAATTTAAATATAGGAAGCGCTTAATGGAAGACCCGTAATAATGAAAAGATATTTGTTTACTTGCAATTAGTCATAAGCAATTTTGTGTAAAGTGTAATTTGTTTATATATATTATATATATTAATAATAATATTTTATTTATTTATTTTTTTAGTCCTTCTCAAGGTTTTGAGCCGTACAGCGCGTTTGATGAGATATAAATTAAGATGTGTTTTTGCTTTGCTTGAATAAAACAAATTTACTGTTAGATATAAGAAATGTGCTCTTGAATAGCATTGTTGTATACAAACAACAAGTGCATGAAAGGTTTAACTTGTATGTATCGAAATTTATATTCTTTTAGGTTTAGTGCCTACCATGAATAATTTAACAAGAAATACTGTCTATTTCATATGTCTAATGGTTATTAATAGTCTCAAATAATATAAGATTTTGTTTTATATCGACATTTTTACTTTTGTTAAAGGCCTATGAAAAAAAAAACTGTGTTGACTAGAAAACAAGACGAAAAAAAACAAAGTAAATACATTATTAGATATTGGAGACCTAGAGGATATTGCCAATACAGATTGTAATAAAAATAGAGGAGAAAAAGTAGATTAGATGACTGAATCGATATCTTGGAACCATTTATCATCTTGATTGAAACAGATAGTAATACGGACAATAAATTTTTTAGTATTGACATTTATATTAGTGAATAACTATAATTTATTTACGTACAATGTTCTTTGATTAAAATATCTATACTTCTCTTAAGTACTTCTAAATCAGTTTCATTATAAAATATTGTGACGTATTTATCGGTGTACTTGTTTCGCGATATTAAAATCAAACACTGAAATAACAGAAACAACTTTCTTTTATTAACAATAATGGAAATTCAAATTATAACATATGTATCGAAAATGAAAATATTGAAAAAGTAAAAGAAATAAAATATTTGGGTATAATAGTGAACGATGATTTGAGTTTCATACCGCATTTTGAATATGTTTGCAAAAAGATATCGAAAAAAATTGCATTTTTGAGAAGAATCCGCTATAGGGTTTCAACTGTCACTGCAACTATTATCCACAACATAATTATAAAACCGCATTTTGTGTACTGTTCCACGATATTATTCTTAGGTAATCAGCAAATGAAAGAAAGACTACAGAAATTACAAAATAAAGGCATGTGCTGTATTCTGAGAAGCAGAATGACACATATAAGTGATATGTTGAATAGGCTACAGTGGCTCCCCATCAATCAACGACTCGTTATGAACACTCTATTATTTATATTTAAAATTAAGACAGGAAATATGCCAAACTATATGCAGCGATATCTGGTCAATGTAGTTGAAGTCCAGCCATACAATCTAAGGAACGTCAACGATTATAGATTACCTTTGGCAACAACAAGTTTTTGTCAAAATGTTCTATTTTATAAAGGTCTGAAAATTTTCAATGAAATGTCTCCAGAAATATAAAAATTAAATAAATTATTATGTATTTAAACGTGGGATTATTAAGTATGTCATTTTTGAATTTAGATGTATACTTTTAATTTAATGTATGTTCTTTGTGAAAAATTTTAATATTTAATTTGAAATTGTATACTTATGTATTATACTAAATAGCAACAAGAAATGCTAAATAAATAAAAATAAATAAATCAAATAATACAACTGAATTGTTCTCGTATATGTACATATAATTCTGGTAATAAATAATCTCAAAGCACTATTATCAATATCCCATAATTAGCACTGATTATTGATTTGCACATATCAAAGTATCATTAACGATAATCGACGCACGATCTCGGCTACTTATGCACTCTTACCTATAGAGTAGTTTCTAATTTGTGTGTACGTGCATATGGCCTGGTCTCGTGACAATATATTTTAATATTGTATTTAATATTACATTACTTCAATAATCGCTTAGAAATACTTATTTTATTTTATATTATACATCCGTATGTTTACTAAAACATTTTTTAAATTAATTTTTCATATACATTTTGTTACATTTCCTTGTTGTGATTACCAGAATTTCATTTACCTCTGACGCTTTAAACGTAGTCCTCTTGGCAATGTAAACACTGATTCCAGCGTTTCTACCACGAAGGGAATGATTTTTAGAAATCTTTTCTTAATTGTTCAGCACCGTCTGCGTTTCAGATTCAATTTCCTCTATTGTATCAGATCTTCGCCTCTTCAACTTGATTGTTATTTTTGGAATACAAAAAGTTCCAAAAGCTGAGTTGGGGAAGTACACTGAATAAGGAACAACGGTCATGTTGCTTTTCCCCCAAAGACTGCTATCAAAACGGTTCACGGAACTTTGTAGCTATCTCTTCTCATGTTCTCATGTTCAATTCTTCCAATAAAATCTTCTCATCCAAATTGTTGTTCCCGAATGGTTCCTTTTACATTTTTGTGCAATAACCTTACCGAGTTTTAAATAGAATTTGACACAAATACACTGTTCTCTCAAATCGGCTATTGAAAAACTGCAAACAGAAACAGGAACAACAATGAAAAACTTTTTACGTACGAAAAATGTTTCCAT
Source organism: Dermolepida albohirtum (assembly GCA_031893035.1). Taxonomy (NCBI): domain Eukaryota; kingdom Metazoa; phylum Arthropoda; class Insecta; order Coleoptera; family Scarabaeidae; genus Dermolepida; species Dermolepida albohirtum. Next base: position 115,334 of record JAVIWB010000848.1, on the reverse strand, counting down.
TTACAATGACATCGTTTGGCATATTGATCACAAAGAGTATATTCAACTTCGCCTATTGGCATTTAATTATAACTACCCCGTTCACACACTTGGAAAGTATTACCCCTTATATATGTCTGCCGGTCACCGGATTTTTTCCATCCTTCCCTGTTTGCAGCTTAATTTTTCCAGTCCCAGTCATCTATCACGGTATTTGAACTCCTTTCTCTTGACCTTCCCCTCCTTTGTAGTCCTTCAGATTACGTCTTTTAATTCTTTTTAATTCCCGTTTTTGGGAATAGTCTTGTTTTAACTATATAACCTATTATTGGTTCCTGAAATAAAACATAAATTTCACTTTAGTTGTACTTACTGATTTAGTTTATAACCTCTTCTCCCATAAAAGTAGATGTGCATTTTCTCCATAACTTTTTGTTATACACTATTTTCTTCGTTTGAATTATTTATTAGTGTTAGTAGTCGTTGTTGCATTTAGACTGGTAGTCTCAGTGCAACGAAAGCAGTAGCAGCAGTTAAGCCCTGAAGATGTATAAGTGCTGACCAAACGTCAGTAGCAGTATTATCGAAAACGCCGTTACAGCCCAGAAACCAAGATGAAGAATATTTAATAGTATTTTATTAGTTCCTTGAAGTTTCATTTCCATGTTATCTTTAACATTCTAGTAATACGTGTATGTTCAAACTAAGTTGTATCTCAATTTTATTAACAATTTCCTTATTTTTAGACATTGATGCCGTTTAACCGAATCTAATGGTTCAAATATCTTCAGTTGTTTGACTTCATCTTCGTCGTTTAACAGTGTAGTTGGCAGGTTATTTGGATATGTTCGAAGTGTGATACTGTCATATATACTAAAATTTTATGAAACTTAGGTTACTATTGTTCAAAATATTTGGTTTTCAAATCTCTAGAGGATTTCTAAGTTTGAATGATTGGATGTGCTCCACAAATTTGTTCCATACACCCAAATTGATTTCAATATAGTTTCGTATAGGTTTAGTAAACATTATTCAAAATTTCCTTTAACGTATCGGAAAGTGATATCAAAGACATAATTACTGTGCGACGCTTGGATAACAATATTGTCCATATAATGTGACAATGGTAGTTGTCTTAGATACCGGTATAACAGCTCTTTCGATTAAGTGTAAGTTCTACATATTGCACTGTAAGACATCAAATAATTTCGGGAATAGATTTGCCTATGCACCCTGATGTTTCCCATAATACTATCTATCGGTTAAGAAAGCTTTCAATATTTTAAATAGTTGATACAGTTCGAACTTCATGTTACAGCAAAAATGCTTATACCAAATCCTGTGTTTCGTAGGGAGTGTGTGTCTGCCGTTTAAACAAAAATGCTGAACGGTGTCGATTGTTTTCTAAATACTGATATGTTTGCCGATTTGGCGAATTAAAAAATTTATATTTTGTATTTTATTTTCTAAAAGAAACGAAGAGAATTCTGGAAAAGACGAAAGCTCAACTCCCCATGATTTTCACTTAAAAAGTGTGGAAAGTGACAGGAATACATATTTCATTTACTGGCGAAAATTGTGAAATAGTTTCAGTTAAATTTTATTTTATACATAAATCATATTTGTAATTTTGCTTGAAGAGAAAAACAAGAAAAATATTTAAAAAATGGCCTCATAACTTGTCTGAATACCAAGTTTCCTGTTTGCGGAGACGTTTTTGAAGTTTACAGGAGGCAAAATCTTAAATTTCTGAATATTAACAAAATAATATCTGTAAAATCAGAATTTATTAATAAGACAGATCTTCAGAGGAGAGTATCTTGACAAAAAATGTTATTTTTTTCTTCGTTTGACTGTTTCTAATTCTTGGTTTACTACTGAATGCTTGAGTCCTCTTATTTCTCAACTTTTCATTAAGAAAACCCGAAAATATTTTAAAGAAGACAAGTAATTTAATAACCGAAGGTTGATGTATAACCCCTTTCCACATTAATTTTCGTATTCTGTATACGTATTTCGACAACTAAGTTGTTATCATCATCAGATGATTATACAGTGTCGCACCTGGAAAACTAGGGCAAAATACCCGTACGAAACAAATTTCGAAAGCCAAAACGCACAGTGTGCATTTTTGCTTTCAACGGTATAGATCGGGTGCGGAACTTTTCCCGTACGGGCATTTTGCCGTAGTTTTCCAAGTGCGGCACTGTTTAATTATCTGCTGATGATGACAACTTAGTTGTCGAAATACGTATACAGAATACGAAAATTAATGTGGAAAGGGGTTATACCATATACCAACCTTTAGTGATTACGCTAAACAACCGCAGGCTCCATCAAAATTACCTTCAAGTGAAGTAATTTCGAAAGGTTTTTGTGTAAACTCTTCAGTTTATTTAACATTTTCGAAAGGATGCTATTGGAATATTATGATACACAAACATATACATATTTACATCATTAATTCATTAACTCAAAGCATTTTCAAGATCGGTTCCGTAATATAGTATATACGGAATCTCTTATTTATTATGAACGAAAGCGAAGTGTCTGGTTTATTGTTATTATATTGCGAGACGTTATTCAGTTTTTGAAACGATGCCAATAAGACATGAAACCTTGAAAGTAGTGACAAAGTGGTAGACTTACTACAGACGGTGCTCGGTTATATTTAGGCTGAAGTGCGTTGCATCCGTACGATGTATTGATCGGTCTAGACATCGCTTGGGCAGGGCTATAAGCGATTCCGCATTCTATTCTAGTGAACACTCGCATTAAGCCCTTTATTCGATTTACTATTAAAAAAAAATCGTAAAAGTACCATACAATGATGTGAATTGATTTAGTATCTTTTCATATTTCGATAGAAGCTTGCGTTCTTTCATCCTTCGAACGAAATTATACGTGTTTTCGTTCCCATTCCTGGGTTAATTTGATATAAGTAAGAATCATGAATAGGCAAGGTTTCAAATAATAATGTTCACAAACAGGGAATGCGAATTAAATTGATAATAATACCTCATATATTTTGATAGATAACTATTGATTTCTTTTTAGCCTGATTCCTTTGTCTTCAAGTACTATTACATCTTAGGCAAATTGGTTTTCGTTAACAAAAATCACATCTGAAATCAGTTATTAATTTCATTATTTTTCCTACCTCTAACACATTTTTTTATATTAGATACTGTATCTTCTTATATGTTCGTGTTTCTAAACTGATTTGGACAGATTGTTCCTTTAATAGTGAATGGCTCTTTTTTATAGAAAACAGTAATTCAATTTAAATCGTTTGTAGCTTATTTTTCTTTAGTTTTAACCAGTCAATTCAGAAGCTAGCTTTTTACACGGTAATCACGAATCGATCACAAATTTCTTGTACTTTACAAGGATCGTGCAATGCATTCTAGGTATTAGTATGAAGAAAAATACAAAGACAATTATATTTACTTTTATTTTTCAATATAATGTCCCATAACCTTAATGCATTTACTACATCTTGAAATTAACTTTTCAATGCATTATAAAAAGCAGCTTTCCTCCTTGTCTGAAAAATGTGCATTTATTCCCGCCTTGAGCTCTTCATCGTCGGAAGATTGTTCTCTATGAAGGCCTTTCTTCAAATTTGGGAATAGATATAATCAATAGGGACTAGCTCCGAGCTGATTTATTTCGTTGAAATCAAAATCTCGCACAGCAGCTTTGGAAACACGCGCTGTGGGAATCGTGAAGAAGCAACAAAGTCAGTTTACCTCGCCTTTTTTCTTAAATTGCCTCCTTTAAATGACGAGAAGTGGTTGCATGAGCTGCTGCGTTTCACCATTTTTCATGTATTCTATTGGCAAAATTCCGTGTCCCAAAATACTACGACTTTTCCTGCAGACGGAGTGACTTTGAATTTCTTGGAGGGTTTCTACCCATTTTCTATCCCTGTATGGATTGCTTGCTTTCAGGGTCATAGTGATGAACCTACATGTCATCTCCAGCAACAATTCGCTCGAACATACTTGATGAGTCTTCTTCAGAGCTCTGAAAATTCTCTTTCGTACTTGTTCCTAAGACGACGTGAGCATTCATCTTGCACTGACTTTCAAACGGTTAAGGTCATGAAGAATAGTGTGTATGGGACCAACAGATAAGTTAGTCACCTTTGATGATATTCTAACCTTTATTTGAGCATCCTGCAATACGAGTTTCTCACTATTTTTCATATTTTCTTCTGTAGCGGCAGTAAAAGGCTGTCCAAGCGAGGGCCGTCTTCAATACTCTCTTTGCTCCTTTTAAATTCACTTGATCACTTTTAATTGTAAATAATGAAAGTGCAGAATCTTTACAAACGACCACCATCTCTTTGTGAATGATTTTTCGATTTTTCCTTGTTTTGTAAGGAATTTAGTCCAGGCATGGTGCTCGGTTTTCTTCAACATTGTAGCGTCAACCATTCCTGGTCTTCGTTGACTAACGGTCAAACTAAAGATAACAACTATATGAAATTTTATATTTACACCATTAGATAAAATCATTATCTAATGAATGATCTAATCAAATTTCTCACATTATTGAATATTTCGATAACGAGAATACATTCAACGCCCCTCGTAGCTCTTCGATGAACAGGGTATATAGTATGTAGTCCCAGAACTCAACTCGAGCAATACTGTCAATTGTACGAAAACGTATTTGTTCAACTTATGAGTTTTATTTACTTTCCTTTACTTGGAAACAGTAATTAAAAGAGGAAGTAAGTTTTTGCTTGATTTAGCATCCGCCCATTATTCGGAAAATATTATTAAATTCTTAATTGATATAGACGTTGTGTATTCTTGCTTTTTTCAAAATACTGTAATAAACATTAGGCCTATGCAAACGTTACAAATATGTCTCAACGTTGGTCAAGAAAAAAATTTGAAGATAATCGAAGAGAAAGTAAATCTGTATGGCTTTTCTTCTTCTTTCTTTCATTCCCAAAGGATAAGATAGCATCTTATAGTGTTTCATAAAGCAGCAGTAAGGTTATTGACAATATTACTAGTCCTAGACACAAGTCTTTTAACTAAATTCTTCATTTTATGTTTAGTATTATGTTCTGGAATTCTTCCTGTACTTTATTAATCACGTCATCTCTTTTTTAATACTTTTTCTTAGTAACGAAAGGCCTTTTTTATCCAAAAATGTGCAACAAGTTTTGTACAATATCTTACGTGGAATCACATGTAATATTTAATTACGTAAATGTACTTTAGTCGTTGATAAATAAAAATCTTAAAGGCGAAAAAAGATTGGAAAGCATAATTACGGCAGTGGCTATAGAATCTGGGCAAATCCTCATGGAAAAAAATGCTTCGAATATTAGTCTTCTTGAAACATATTACAAATAAATAATACCAAACATTATGTTTTAATACAATACGAGCTTCGTTTATTGTAACACAAATTTTAAAATTAATTGAATTTGAAAATCTCGCTTTCCTTGTAATATTCAATTCGTTTTTTCACGCAAAAATGTAATTAATTCTGCTCTTGACATAAACGATAAGGAAAATAGTGCATTCAATTTTTTACGGTTTAAAGTATTTATTGACCATTTTGACACCATACAATTCATTCGCAAAATTAATCGATTTCACTGATAATGTGATAATATAATCTAAAATGTTGGTATCACGTTAGCAGATCAATGAAAAATCCCAAAAAAATGCGTTAATATTCATAATTATTAAAGCAAATTCTTTCTAGAAAAAGTCAAAATAGTCAATTTTTTAGTGCAGAATAAAGATAAAAATCTTGTAATTAATTATATACATAATAGAAGCTTCGATTGTACTTTGTTTTGAAACGCTATTAAAAACGACCTTATCTATGACTTTACAATAATTTGATTTTTAATTGAACGCTAACGTGTTACGTCTAGTATTTATACAACGTTCTTCAAAAGCATGGACCATGTTTGTTTCTGAGGTTCAATTAATTACAAACTATTTAAATTTAGAACATCGGAAACAATATTTAAAAAATGTGCAATAATTATAGCTGTATTACATTTGCGATACAGCGTTAAAAGTTTATGAAAGAATATTAGATCACAAACTAAGAGTTTGATAGGATCAAAGATATAAATTTAAAGTGAACTTAGAAGACGTAGAAGTGTTTAGGATTACATGTGAAACAATAATATATAAAATATTAGTAGCAAATCAACAACACATACTATTTAACAAAAAAAAAATGAATCACTCAGGAAAAGTATATGTTCTTAAATCAGTTTTTGTGTAAACGTTTACTAGGTAGTTTTGACGAAGCCTGTAGTTGATTAACTTAATCACTTAAGATTGACATATAACCTCTTTCCACATTTATTTTCGTATTCTATATATGTATTTCGACAACTAACCTGCATCATCAGCAAATAATTAAACAGTATCGCACCTGGAACAAATTCCGTACATGGTTTGTGCGTTTTGGCTTTCGACGATACAGATCGTGCACGGAATTTGTTTCGTGCGGGTTTTTGCCGTAGTTTTCCAGGTGCGATAGTGTTTAATTACCTGCTGATGATGACAATTTAGCTGTCGAAATACGTATACAGAATACGAAAATTAATGTGGAAAGGGGTTTTCCAATAGGGATTTGACAACTTTTAATTCAATATGTTAACGCACCCTTTCACTAATCATCGAACTGTCACTGTCAATTTATTCAGTAAACTTAACATTTTCATCATGGTAAAGTACACGAACGAACAACGTCTGCAAATTATAGAAATTTACTACAGAAATTCGGAGTCGGTGACCGCTACTTTAAGAGCGTTAACTCCGATTTTCGGTCGTAATTCTCGCCATAGCAGACAGGCAGTAACAAGTTTAGTGCAAAAATTTGAGTCTACATATTCGTTGTGTGATGTTGCCGTGCCAGTGAGACAACGGGTTGGTCGAAGTGTCGAAAATATCGCTGCCGTTGAAATGTCCGTAGCAAATGATCCAAATCAGTCAATTCCACGGCGTTCTCAAGAGTTGGGCATCGCCCAGACCACTTTATGACGAATTTTGCGTAAGGATCTTGGTTTACACTCATACAAGATCAAGCTGGCTCAAGAATTGAAGCCGATGGACCATTTGAAGCGGCGTACGTTCTCCGATTGGGCTCTGGAAAAGATGCGCCAAGATGATCAATTTCATCGCAAAATCATTTTCAGTGACGAAGCTCATTTTTGGCACAATGGGTTCGTCAATAAGGAAAATATGCGTTATTGGTCGGGTGAAAATGCACATGTGCTTCACTTTATCCACAAAAAATAACTGTTTGGTGCGGTTTGCATGCCGGCAGCGTCATAGGGCCATATTTTTTCGCCGACGATAATGATCGTCACGTTACTGTGAATGGTAAGCGTTATCGCGCCATGATTACCCATTATTTTTGGCCAGAATTGGAAGATATGGACTTGGACAACATGTGGTTTCAGTAGGACGGTGCCACAAGCCACACAGCACACGTTACAATCGTTTTATTGAAGAGTAAGTTTGATGAGCGTGTTATCTCAAGAAATGGACCAGTCGATTGGCCGCCTCGTTCGTGCGATTTAACGCCTCCAGACTTTTTTCTTTGGGGCTACGTCAAGTCATTGGTCTATGCCAACAAGCCGACAACGTTGGAAGAGCTCAGAGCCAACATTGAACGCGAAATAGCAGCCGTTTCGGCCGAATTGTGTGGCCGAGTCATCGAAAATTGGGTCCAACAAATCGACCGCTGCAAACGTGCCCGCGGTGGCCATATGAACGAAGTCGAGTTCCATTCATAAAAGTTTTGATTGTACTTCAACCCGATAATAAAGTTTTTGAAATATCTCAAAAGGTCTGCATTTTATTTTGAAAAAAATTTGGCAAGTCCTTATTGGAAAACCCTTTATATCCACCTTAAGCGACTACTATTAATAAATATGCAATGTACAGTTATTTGTAATGATGATCCATTAATCCGCATCGATCCACACCATCAGCCTTTTCGGCCAAATCAGTCTGTTGAGAGTATCGTTCAAATTTGAATCATGTTTGAACGAGTTTGAATGAGCATTCAATTTGAAAAAAGCCAATATTAAAGCTCTCTATGACGCACTTCTTAGAACTGATCGGTCGTTTCTGAAAAGAAAAAAAAAGCGTTTACTATATTAAAAATAATAAATGATAAAAGAAAGTAGTAAGAAGGTATTAAACCTTATGTTTTTTGCCTAACTATAGTAAAAAAAATTGTATTTCTTTTCTTTTTTTTGAATCTGTTTAGTTTGATTATTCAATTCTAACAGTCTATAATTGTGAATTAATTTATTGGAATGCCAAAAGTTCGAAAACTAGCAAATTAATATCAGTTAAGCGATTTTGAAAAGAGAATATATCGTTGGATTACATGACGCGGGTATTGCATTTCCTAAAATCACTAGACGGATTCAAAGAAATGTGTCAGTTATTCGTTGTTGGAGAAGTAAGTTTCAAGAAAGTAGTTAACATCATAGAAGATATTCTGGATGATCTAGAAAAACTGTTAAATAAGAATATAGGAGACTAAGATTGCTAGCTTCATATTGGCTTCCAGGCTGAAACCGTGTCTTCGGTAAATCGGTATCGGAATTATCGGAAAAGCGGTTCCATCTTGGAAGCCAATATGAGAAAGGTATGAACAACGACCGGGGAAGCCTACGAGTCAGGTTAAGATCGATTGCCTCTAGGAATTGATATAATACTTCGATGTCTGTGAAAAATGGTTTTCGGTAGAGATAGATCGTCGAAATTCGTTTGTTTAAGTTGATGTCCTATCGTCCAAAGCTAACATTACTTCTTGGTAATTTGCATCGTGCTCTTAGGTTAAAATAGTATAATATACGGACAAATTGGAAAAATATTGTTTTTGGTTTGTGAACCTATGTTGATCGTAGAAGAATCCAACATAGAAGAGGAGAAAGGCAGTTTCTAAATTTGGATTTCATTTCATGAACGATTGAAGGTTTGAGGTGTAATTAGCAAAAAATGTATTTCTTCGAGCTACATTTACGAAATTCTGGATCCATTCACTTTACCATATATCCAAGGGCTAAATAATGTCACATTTGCAGCTGCTACATTGTTACATTACGATTCCTGCAAGAGACTAATACCAATATTCTCAATTGGATTACATAGTCACAGGACCTATGGCTTATAAAACATATATAGGAAAAGGTTGAAAGGTTGGTATGTTTTCCAATTCTTCATTAAACTTACAACAGCCACATGAAGCCCTACGAGTTGCTTCAAATTAGCTTCCACAGGAGTCCATAAGACGTCCTTTTAGAAGCATGCTTGAACGAATAGCAGAATGTATTCGATTACGTAAAGTCGCAACTCATTATTTAGTATAAAGGGGGGTGAATTTTTCAATGAAAATTTAATTATTTATTATTCTCAACACAGTAAATGTATATACAAAATTTGGTTTCAAAATGTATACCTTTATTGGGGAATTCGCTTTTTGTCACATAGTACATACTGCATTTCTAGATCTTGAAAAGTATTTGATAAAGTATAACAGAAAAGAGTGTAGAATAGTTTAGTGAAAGGAGTACAAATAAAATTTGTACAAAGCGTTATAGTTCATAGAGAGAAAACAAGAACTATGTAAAATGTAGAAAGATCAACAGAATTTACACCCTAAGAGAAGACAGGGTGGTGTAATGAGTACAATCCTGTTTACTATATTCCTGGGTAATATTATCAGGTAATGCACTCTGAAATTAAAGAAACTACACGTGGGCTATTAAAATCTACAAAGTGTTGTGATTACAGAATATATCTTTTCACATGATGTTATAATGGCAGGAAAGATAGCAGATTTATAACATAATTTCGAATGTTGGAACGAAATCCTGACTAAATATGACATGAAAATTAAGGCAATGACTGTATCAAAGCAACATGTGGTGTATACAGGGTGCCCAATTTCTATCCCCATATATGGGCAACTTTCCTAATAATGACGATACATAATCGGTTAAATTAGTAAAGTTGGTAAGAACTTCGAGGAATATTTGATATGCTATCAAATAAATTCAGATTTGCTACTTATTGTCAACACTTTGAGATATTTAAAATCAATTAAAACTGCCGAAATCATGTGTTACATATCTTCGTAACTATTAAAGACAAAATAAAACTAAAAATGGCAGCTGGTAGATATTTTTAATTCATGGCATCCTTGCTATTTGAGATAAACACAAACACAATCTTTTGTTAAATGGTAATCATAGTTGGCTTTGACTTCATTACCATGAAAGACAGGTCAAAAACATGTAGAAGTAGTCAAAATTTGTACATGGGTAACTCGACAGTGAGGGGCAGAAAGGCTTGTAATTCCTTGCGCATTTTGATGAATTTTTTGCAAAATTTTTTAAATATTGAAATTACAATAATCTTACATATCTCTATTACATAAATATATGTACATATTGACAAATAATACTATCCGAAATGTTATCATGAATATATGAATGTTTATAATTCAGATAAAAAAATCTGCATTTTTATCTTCTAATATCAATTAAAAAAAATTCGTGACATAATTTTTATTGTATTCGTCTCTCACTCTATCTAATCTTAAAAATATATCATTTCATTCATTTATCGGCTTACTTTGATCCAAAATTAGATAGATTTAACTTACTAAAAACGCAATCGATATTTTTGAAAAATTTCGCTTTCATGTTTGAATCTCCACGCATTATTTCTAGACGCAAATGTTGTGGAGGCTGTATTCTTCGTCAAACTCATCCCCTTACTTTTCGAGCGACGTATGCGTCATTAGGTTGGTAATATTTATTTTTATTGTTCTCGGGGTGGGTTTGACGTATTTTAGGGTGCAACTCCCCCACAAAACTTATCTAAACAAGCAGAATTTTCTGACGCACATATACACACATACATGTACATATATTCGTATAGGTTTATTAATAATTAAGACGAAATTAGAATTTATTGTTCTGTCTACAAACGCATTCATTATACTGTGAATTATATTGTATATACATATCATACATATCTGCACGTAAAAAAATGAAATACCTTAATAAATATGCTAATATTAACTTTTTTCAAGATTACAGTTAAATTAATAATAAATTGGACTGCAGTTTCTATTTAATAACAGAGGCCTGTAAAAAAATACTTTTTTAAAAAGTGTAGTCACTTCTTTCGTGTGTTTTTAAGTGCTGTACGAGGATAGTTTGACAAGTAGTGAGAATGACTCATAGGTGGCGTTCTAATTGGTAAAACAAATGCACTGTAATTTAGGTTGCCTATTTATATGTTTACATTCCGATATTTAGATAAATCGGTTGATTAGTTTATTTTTGACAGCTGATTGAAAAAGAGCAACACGTCGTTTTGTTAAAATGGAAAAAGCAGAATCTGTTCCATCATCCGCCACAATAAGTAGATGGGTAAATGAATTTAAACGTGGTAAAACAAGCTGTGTTGACGAAGCGCGCTTTGGAGCACCCAAAATCGTGACTTCTAAGGAAATGATTATAAAAATCCATAATATTATTACGCAAGATCGACGACTCAAAGTGAGAGAGATAGCAGATAAGGTAAACATTTCAACAGAACGCGTACACCACATTTTAACGAAAGAATTGGGCCTTTCCAAGCTTTCGGCAAGATGGGTGCCGCGATTGCTTACGACTGATCAAAAGTTCACTCGTTTGCGCATTTCCAATGAATGTTTGGACCTTTATAAGCGGAATCCGGTTGATTTTTGTAGGCGATTTGTTACTTGCGATGAAACTTGGATACACTACAATACACCCGAAACTAGACAACAGTCGAAACAATGGTTAGAACCTGGTTCTGCACCTCCAAAGAAAGCAAAAACCACTTTATCGGCAAACAAGGTGATGGCATCAACTTTTTTGGGATTCAAAGGGCATTTTGCTCATTGATTACCTTCAGAAAGGTCCCACAATAAACGGACAATATTATGCACAACTTCTACAAAAATTAAATGTTGAGATTCGTGCTAAACGGCCAGGAATGGCAAAGAAAAAGATTCTGTTTCACCAAGACAACGCTCCCTCGCATACCAGCACAGTTGTGATGTTCGAAATCCACGAGTTGCATTTCCAATTAGTACCGCATGCGCCTTATTCGCTGGATCTAGCCCCTTCCGACTTCCGCCTTTTTCCAAAATTGAAAACGGCACTAGGTGGAAAGAAATTTTCGTCATCATCTTCGTAAATGAGTATTTTGCAAGCCTTCCGGAATCGCATTTTAGAGATGGCATAATGGAATAAATGTATTGCTCTTTTAGCAGAATATATTGAAAAATAAAAATTATTTTGTATTTAAAAAATTCGTTTTTCTTTTCCATTCTCACTACTTGTCAAACTACCCTCGTACTTAGAAAAGAGAACCTTTTCTTTCTATCGCGTAGGGTTTTCTCGCAATGAAACAGATGTATTTTAGGAATAGTAAACCAAATACAAAAAATTATGCAATATATATTTTATTTTTTTTTACTAAAATCATAAGTAACCAAACATTTTTCATAAAAACAACACAAAAATGCCAAAACTGATAATTTTCTTGCTTAATAGTCCGCGTAGTATCGTTTTCGCTTTCCATCAAAACTTTGTTTTGAGTTTCTTCTGCTGCTGTAGGATCGCTGAGGATTATCCCTATTCAACATCCAGCAGTAGTCTGCTACTACCTCCCACGATATCCCTTTCCCATTTCCTTTATATCTTGGCGAAATCTTCCACCTTTAACTTAGTTATTGCTAATTTCAAATGAAATTTGTTACTAAACTGTACGTGATGGAATTTTTTTATTATTTTTTCCGCTAATCAGCCTATAAAAAACATTAAAAATCACTGATTATATTTTAAACAATTTTTCCATCGTAGGCCTGCGTAATTAAATGAATTTACAAGTATTTTAGAAAAATATACATTAAGAGGAAAATAAGATTATTTAGGAAAAAATATTTTAATTGTTTGAGAAATCAATGCAAACAATTTAGACAAAAAATAAGAAAACTGTATTGTCGTTTCAACTAATACTAGGCGAAATAATGACTAATGTAATTAAGAAGCATGTATGAGATACACTCCGCGCAACATGAATAGGACCAACTGCATATATGACATTTGTAGTTGGTATAAACATGGTAGCGCGCTGGAATTGTTATTTTCGAAAATAAGAGGGTTGATAAAAATATGTATGTAGGTACCAAATATAATTTTTGTAAAAGTCAGTGCAAATGTACGTTACTAATGACAATAAGTAGAGTAATCAAACGCCACTTGAATACGACCAATCTACAAAATAAAAGATTCGTTTGCAATAACAAAATACTTTATTGTTCAATAATGAGTACTTTTGCCATTATTTCTTATAACCTCAAATAGTCGGGATGGAATGGAATTATACAGGGTTCTCAAGTAGTCAACGGGAAGTTCCGCCCAAGTTCGTTTCAGCGCCTGCTCTAGTTCGTCAGCGCAACTGAATTGGGTAGCATTGGAGTACAATTTACGCGACAACCATCCCCAAACATTTTCTATGATGTTCAGGTCGGGGGAGAGCGATGGCCAATCGAGAACCTCCATGCCTTGTTCTTGAAACCAGCGTCGAACAATGCGCGCGGTGTGAATACTGGCATTATCCTGTTGGAAAATAAATGGCCCACCTGCAATAACGTTGGAAAATTTGTCTTTCACCTGTTGCAGCAGCTGGACGTACTTTTCCGAATTCTGTCTGCCCTTCACTATTACTAAATCAACAGGTCCGTTATAGGAAACAGCTCCCCATACCATGACTGAATCAACATCGGCTCGCCTTCGTGACTGAATCACTTCATCTTTACGTAAATCGTGGAAATAATAAGAAAACCCATCCGGGCCATCTAAATTAAACTTCTTCTCGTCACTGAAAATAACAGTTTGCCATTCTCTTGTCCACCCCCTTTTTGCTTGAGCAAACTGAAGACGTGCAGTGCGCTGAAATTCCCTTAAAGGAGGCCGTCGTTTAATTTTCAAACGTTTTAAATGCGGACAGGTCTTCAGTAACTTCTGTACAGTTCTTACCGATGCATTCGTTCCAACGTTATTCGCGATTTGTCTTGCCGTTAATGCCGAATTCGATGCTTCGCGTAATATGACTCGACGTTCTCTCTTAGTTGTAACGGATGTTGTTCGCCCTTTAAAACGTTTTCCATAATTCTCGGGATCCCTAATAAAATTGTTCACAACCTGGTGTGATCGACTTATTTTCTTTGCAGTAGCCCTTGAGGAATACCCTTCTTGATGGAACGCTTTAATTTTTCCAATTTCTTCCATACTTAAGCACTTCTGTCGTCCCATCGTTGCACAATACCCTTAATTACAGATGTTTGTTTATCCGGATACACGTTGTAACTCGACACTCATCCGGTAGCTTACTATTAAATACTGGTCGTATCCAACCGGCGCGGTGCATTTTATATGTATGTGGTACTTACGTCACCCAATGCATAACGTTAGGCACTATTGCGCAATAATGCGTATTATTTGCCATATCATACCATTACAAACTTGCATTGTATTTTTAGTAAATGAATTGTTTTTCAAACCACCGAAAGCTTGCAACAAGTCGGGTGGTCCTATTCATGTTGCGCGGAGTGTATAAAGTGTTGGAAAAACCAACAATACTTGTAAATATGGAGTTATGAGTAATAGAAAATATGCAGGTCAGAGCTGGTTGCAATATACTGTGATCTTCATCGGGGCATTTAAAATATCGGCTTTTTCTTTCGGTGTAAAAATATTGCGCAGTAATGTGTGATATTTTTGGTCAAGAGATAAATTTATATTGTAGATAAATTATTTGCTCTTTGAACTGTTTTAGATTAACAGTTGATTTATTCAAGTGATTACTTCCTCATATTTCTTGAGTACCAAAATAATTTGTGATGCGATATGATATGATTCATAATGCCAATTAAATTTTTATGGTTAGTTGCCGCACATAAAAAAACGTACAAAACTCGTAAACGAGTTTCGGAGTACATCAGAAACCTCGGTCAATAATTAAAGCTTAAGGCTTTTAATCCAAGAGGATCTAAATTAAGTCTCTAGAAACCTTATAGATCGTTTAAATGTTTGCTATGCTACAATACTACATAGTCTGATGAACTTTTTTAAAATAGTAATTCTTAAAAAAAATATGCATCAGTAAGGTAGGTCTTTCACCAATATTATGTCAAAATATCATGACATTTGCATCATTATAAGCAGAGAAATTGCGCATAAAGTAACAGTGTGTATTTGGCATTGGTCGAAAAATGAATTCCAAGCGAAGAGCAAATATTAAGTTCTGTTTTAAACTCGGTAAATCGTTTACTAAAACGTTTAATTTGATGAAACAAGCGTATGGTGATGGGTGTTTATGACATACGAGTGTGTATGAGTGGTATAAATGATTTGAAAACGGTCGTACGGACATAAATGACGACGAACATCCCGGTGCAAAAAACTCTGTGGTTACGGACAGTAACATTGAACTTGTGCATGAATTTGTCAGAAATGAGCCGAACTCCTCATTGCGATACATGAGAATGGAATTAAATGTTTCCAAAGATTCATTTCATCGCATTTTGACACAGCATTTGGAAATGAGAAAGATTTGTGCAAGGTTTGTACACACAAACTAACTGAATTCAACATTGTACTGGCGATGAGATATGGTGTTTAAAATATGATCCAGAGACCAAGCGTCAAAGTTCTGAATGGAAGCATTCAAGCGAAGAAAAACTGAAAAAAGGTCGTTTGGTGAAGCTAAAAGTGAAGACAATGTTGATTTGTTTTTATGTTTCAAAAGACATAGTACACGAAGAGTTTGCACCAACTAATCAAACAGTCAATGCTGTATATTATTTTGGTGTTATGAGGCATCGTTTAGCGCGATATCGTGAAATGGTAGTTGGCGTTTGTTACATTATTTATTATTTGCGTTTGTTACATTTGATCAATAAGGTTGATATATAACCCTGAATGTCAGAGGAGGAACAATATCATAAATCACACAGGCAGGCACTTGTCTTGACCATACTAACCTCTTTCAATGTAGTGCATGTTAGTTTAAGTAAAAGTAATTTTTTAAAAATCTTGTGAAACAAACAGAGTGTACATCTTGGTTTTGAGCGGTGTGGATCGCGTACGGAGTTTGATTTTCGTACAATTGTTTTTCGCCGTGTTTTACCAGGTGCGACACTTTGAAATTATCTGCTGATGATGACAACTTGGTTGTCGAAATGCGTATACAGAATTTACAAAAGTGAATGTGGAAAGGGGTTATATATCAACCTTATTGATCAAGTCAATCAACCACAGGCTCCATCAAATTCAACTATTTGTTACATTATTTATTATTAATAATGCACCGCCCTATTGCTCGACGCTTATCACTGATTTTCTAACTACAGATGGTATTTTAACCATCAACCATTCACAGTATTCACCGGACTTGGCTCCTGTGTTTTCTATCCATTCTCCAAACTACTTTTGCCGATGAAAGGACAGCGTTATGGTGACGTCGAAGCCATTAAAAAGGCGTCGACAACGATCTTGAGGGACGTCTCTAAAAATGAACTTAAAAATTCATTCGACATATTACTTAACCGTACAAAACGTTATATTGAAGCCGAAAGCATCTACTTTGAATAAAATAAACGAATTTTACCAAAATAGTAAGCTTTTGTTTTCATTTTAAAAAAGCTCGGTTTTCTCTGCGACAGACTGTAAATGCATCTCCATACGATAAATAAACAAAAGTTACATGCGTATGAAACACTTCCAACATACATTTTAAGAATATTAGAGAGTTTCGAGATACTTACATATGTGTGGATCTTTGCCTCAATCATCTCTCTTAAATACAAAACTTTATTATCTTTGTTCTTTCTTTTCATCTATCACGGTTTTCAGGGGTGCACTAACAATGTTACGAATTTTGTGCTCAAATAGAAAATTTGTGACAATTTTTGCAAAATGAAAAAAGCTTAGTTAATAATATTTTCTGGTTTTTAGCGTTTGGTAGTTCACTACCAAGCACATGCCCAGGGAAATAATATCCTTGGAAAATTACAGTGTAATGAAAGATAAATTGTATAAATTACTTTGCAATATAGAGACATACTCATTAGGGATTAGAGGAATATTATAACTATTTAATGGTACAGTAGATCTAGAAATACTTTGTTACTTTTTTAGATTTATTAGTCCACTGAAAATTAAATAAATGACTATGACTATAACTATGACATGCGTAAAAATCTGTCGCAAAACATGTGGTAATAATTCTTTTTATTACAAGTGTATGGTGAATAATACATAAAACACCAATTATTATATAAGTTTTGCGTTAGTTAACGAAGGATTACATCCATAGGAAAACGAACTGAGTTGATTCGATTGTGGAGGCTTCACCATGATAACGCTCACCTATATATAGATATTTCTGTAATAGCAAAAATGTCAAACGTACACCTCACCCTCCGTATAGTTTTGTAAAGTTCCGTGCGGTCTCTATCTGTACCCTTAAGCAAGAAAAAGACTTGAAAGGAGGTAAATAAGGTATGCTGTTGGAGATAAATTCAAATACGTCGTTTTCTTTTTAACTTCAGGTACAAAAAATCCCCTAACCATTCACGACAAATTTCCATGCAACCTGTCCTATATTTTGGTCCATATACTTTCCAATAATTGGCAGTTTTGGCTTATGTATATCGAAGGTATTTGCACAAATTGTGTGAAAGTAAATCTGCATGCACTACACACCTGTCTCTATGCATGGGGCGGCAGGTGTTTTATTTCCCAGAAAATAATTTAAATTATTTTTGTTAATACTGTTTGGATTATCGAAAATTCGGTCGCGTAAATGAAAAAATATTAACTGAAAGTATATATTGTATTGCTCTGTTTGAAAATCTCTCTTAGATTTATGTAAATAAAAAATATATTAAATAAAAATTGAACTCTGCTGCGTTGATCAAATATTAATTATATTTAAAATAATGTATGACAAAAAAATTAATTACATCACCGTTGTTTTACATTAAAAGTTTCATATAAATTTATATTTTTAAGGCAAATTTTAATGGGAACTGTGATTGTTTAAATTTATTAATTAAGGTTAATACTTTTCGTATTCCGTATACGTATTTTGACAACTAAGTCGTCATCATCAGCAGATAATTAATCGCAGTGTCGCACCTGGAATCACGGAAAAATCCGCACAAGACAAAATCCGTACTAGACTTACACCGTCGGAAGTCAAACACATGCTGTTGATTCGTTTCGCACAATTTAAATTGTATTCTAGTCTCAAACTACAGACTTACCCTAAGGTATCAGCTTGCATATATGAAACGTTTTTGTTTGCCAGTCGCATATTACTTTTCTATGAGGTCAGGCAGAGATTAGTTATTGATAGAATCCCCGTCAGTGTTTAACACATGGTTTCTTTTTTAAAATATATATGCTTTCATAGATATCTAATTCACGATAATTACACACATTCTTAATCAAATGTAAGCAATCCAATTATGATTATCCTCTAACACATGCTTTGCTGAACTAGATTTCTCGTGTCGATTAAATTTGATGTGCGCCATATGTTATACCGTGTTTCTATCGTCGTTTTGTCTAACCTATATATTGTTTATTGCAATCTAGATATTTAATTTCGTAAATCTCCGATTTCTTATTAGCCTCAACTTCGTCTTTCGTATTTCTTAAGAGGGATTTAATGGAGTTAATGGAAGAAAATGTTATTTGAAAACAGCGCCCTTTAAAAAGACAAGTGAAAAAAAACAAAAATTGGATTTCCTTATAATATTATTATCACAATACACATTGCGAAATTTCACAATTTATCAACTTTATATTACCTAAATAAGTTTCCAATTTTTTCTGAAGCGGAATCACGTTTGGTTGCATTTTGCCCACCCTTTGCTCTTTATCTAAGATGCTAGTTTCTAAAAAATATATTTATTCGTGATTTTAAGATGTTTTAACTTGTTTTGTTTGTTTTTCAAGTTGTTAATTTTTTTTGGTTTATGTTTTATTAGTATGTTCCTGATGTTATGACATATACCGTACTGGCAAATAATTCAGGAAGTATAATACTTCATGTAATATAAATATTAAAGCGGAACAATAAATTTATTTTGCAATCTATTACACACGAAGGTAGCCGTTTATATTTCGGGAACTGGCAACACTGTTAGTATTGCCTCCGGTCTGATGATTGCATCGTGAAGTTTGTCATTTTTGACAATATATTTACCTTGACAGTTTTATTATCCGGTCGCTATTTCTATTGTTGACAATAACTAGAAAATTTTATGTCAGCGAAAAATCGGAATTAACTCGCGAACATTTGCGTACAATTATTTTTCATAACTTTCGGCGTGGATTATCTCAACAACGATCAACGAGCTGAATTCTTTACATGGTGATAAAGCACCATCGAAAACTACAGTATATATCGTTGATATAATGAATTCAAACTTGGACGGCGTTCTTTGAACGATGAATTTCGTGAAGGTCATCCCACAAATGTTATTGTGTTGGAAAACATAAATCAGTGTCTGAATTGATAACGCAAGACCGTCATGTGACATGCCGTGAGAAGGCATCTCTAGGTATTAGTAACACCAGGGTGCATAAGATCCTGCACAAACATGGACTCGCGTCGATTGGTACCATGAAATGCACAAAAAATATAATGGCGGTGCTTCAAAGAACATTTGTAAAGTCGTCACAGGTGATGAACCTTGGATCTATACGTATGAACCCGATAGTAAACAGCAGTTGTTCGCGCTCGAAGCACATCAAAACAAATGGTCGCCTGTTTTTTCGAAAAAACTGAATGGTACACAACTATTTGTTTGCCAAAAGTTTTTGGAGAAATAAGGAAAACAAACCTAAAACGACAGATCATTCTTCACCATGACAATGAGAACTCTCACAGGTCGGTTCAAACAATTGAATATTTGACCGGGCAAAACATTGAATTGGTGAGTCATCCGCGGTACAGCCCTGATTTAGCACCTTATGATTTCTTTTTGTGCCCACACGTGAATAATAAACTTCGTGGTCAACGGTTTTCTACGCCGGAAGAGGCAGTTAAAGCATTCAAAACTCATATTTTTAAGATACCGCCTTCACAGTGGCATCAATGCTTTTCGGATTGGTTTAAACGAATGCAAAAGTGCATTGATTTTCAAGGAAAATATTTTGAAAAGCAATAAAGCTATTTTCGATAATAATTTTTTTTGTTTGCTATTCCCGAAATATAAACGGCTACCCTCGTACATTGCTTGTCTCGATTGCTTTGAGGTGACAGACATGTGTTATCCCGGATTGTCTTTTTTATGTTAGCCTGCCTAATTAATCCACTGATTATTTCCGAATTAAAACCATTGTATCTCTCAATGTTCTTAATAAAATTCAACTCCCTTTCGTATCTCACTTTTGTTAGTGGAAAACTTGGCAAACGATTGATAAGAGAACTGAAAAAAGTAATCTTTTATTACTTCCTGTGATTTGAAAACGTCGTCTCTCCATTAACTTTAGTTTCTTTTTGGAAAATTGATATTTTACGAAAAGAAATTAACCTTAAATGATTATTTAAAATATATTTTTTACTACTATTTTTGTACGGAGTATCAATTTATGTAAAACAACTTATGTATTCAAACAAAAGTTTATTACAACTCCACGAGAAAAATGATGAATAAACAAGTAAACCTAGCGACCAGGTCTGTCAGCATAAAAAGACAAATGAACGACAGGAAGGAATATTAATTATATCCTTGCTTGAAAGCAAAAGTTATTGTGTACGACAATTTCTGTACATATGTTTACATATTGTGTAGACAATATACAGTCAGTCGCAAAAGTTTTCCTACACTCCATGAATGTTGAAAATTACCAAAATTAATATTCGATTATGATAGAGCATATTTCCTATCATTTAATAATTTTTAAAAATCTAATAACAATATAAAAGCTGTTGTATTCTAACATCGAATATCGTGCTCTTAATTCTATGAGAATCCGCTAAATCCCCTTCATTAAGCACTTCCTATCTTTAACTTTAAATAAAACAAAGGGTGTGTAAGATATCGTCGAAATTTTTATTCATTTGAAAGGCCTATCTATGCCATTATATATGGAATATAACATCATGCAAATGTCCGCCGCGGCTTCACTGGGTGGCGTGCATCCGAAATGTCCAATTTTCCATTACTCTGGCCCATAAATCAGGCTGAATTTGATCGATGGCATGGGTTATGTTGGCTTTGAGAGCCGCTGCGGTTTGTGGCCAATTTGCATGGACCTGCGACTTAAGAAAATCCCACAAGAAAAAGTCTAACGGATTCAAATCGCACGATCTCTGTAGCCAGTTCACATCCCTCCACGTGAGGTGACCGTGCCCTGAAATTGCTCGTGCAGAATGTCCAATGTGGCATGAGCTGTGTGGCACGTAGCGTCGTCCTATTGAAACCATATGGTCGTTGGTGTCCATATCATTCAATTCAGGTCAAAAGAAGGTAGTAAACATCGACCTATAGCGCTCGCCGTTGACGGTGATGGCCTGGTTTCTTTGATCACGTTCGACTATAACCCTTCTTTTTACCCTTGTTTATTCCTTCTGTTATTAGGTCGCAAAGTATGTAATAAAATATAAACATTTATTATCCTTTTAGCTTTTGAATTGCATTATCATCATTATCATTTAATATTCTTAGAACGGCGTCTAAACTTTAATTTTATTGTATCTGAATTTTACAAAATGCAAAAATTTATTCGAGTTAGTATGTAACACAGTCGTATTATATACAACGACTTAGTAACCAACCAAAGACCTATCGCCTTCCTCAGTATAATAAACTAAATTCATCAACAAATAAAATTGTAACAAAAACAAACTTGTACATAAGTCTGAATATTTTGGTACGTTTTCTCATTATTATTAACTGTAACCAATCAATTTAATTAGGGTGTCGACGGTTGACTTTGTGTCTTAAAGTGTAAGGTGTTAAGTTCCGACAATATTAATTAGAATAAAAACCAGTGTAAATGTCCAGGAAATATAGAATAATATTTGAAATAACACGAATTATTGCAAAGTGTTATGAAAGTATTTTTACATTAAAACAAATTATGTTGCCCCTCTAGCAGATGTTTTTAGTTACACTGTTTTATTACAAACGACTAATAAATTGGAGATGAACTTTTGAAGTCTACTGTATATAGACATGTATATGAATAGCGAAAAGGAATTATTTCTTAAGAATTTTATTAGGCATTTCAAAATACTTTGACACACATATTCCTCGCTCATTTTATCGCTGAAATATATATGAAAACAAAAGATATATTCCGGTTACGTGTCTCATATTGCATTATACACAGTTTAACATAAACACCATTAAGCTTTATGCAAGACGAACACAATGCATCGGAATCGAAGCCCAAACATCACCATATAAGGTTAAAATCTTCGACTAACAGTTCGACTCATGAATGGAGAGATATTCTTCAACCGCTACTGTCTATATCTATATGTATGTATGTCTCTTTCTGGAGCGTTGAACTCCGCGGTTCGAAATGCGTATAAATCAGTGCGGCGGCAGAATAGCGGCGTGAAATGTCGAAAGTCGAGTGCCTTCTTGAAAATTACACTGTCAGACGGTGCATGACTGCTCACCGAAATGAACCGTTCTTTTGCATTACATTTTCACTAATCTAATTGCAATAATTTGTATAAATAGCTGTTTGCTTAGTCAACCGTGAAAATTTGCTTGGACCAGTCGCTATGCCTTTATTATTTATTCTTTATTACTCACAGATGATGTGTCATTTTATTTAAATAATTTTGCTTCAAAATATTCTAAATGTATTCAATAAAAACAATAAACGCGCTCTCAAAAAAATACGGAATTGTCGTAAAAAGCGAAAATAGTTGAGAGATCTTGACAATCGTCATTTTATTTACTCGAAATACTTTCTTTGCGATATAAAATGATTGGCAACTCAAGAAGTGCATTAAAATACTATCTAATATTTGGTTGTAATTATGTTGTCTTCAATTTAAGCAAAATTGCTTCATTTCATCACTAAATACAGTTTAGAAAATAAAAAATAATCGCGCGGAACCTAGGTTATGACAGGAAAAAAATTCTGATCTTTTGTCCAAGAATCAGTGACAATCGACTAACGTTTAGAAGGAAGGTACATTATCTTGTAACAATTGCCAACTGCCGGATATCGATATTCAGGATAATACAAGCAATCTGGCTTACCAAACGCTCTAGTTCACCAAAATAATGCTCGACGTTGTCCATTGTACCAATTGGAACGACTTTTTGACGCTTGATTCGGCATGGTATCGAAAACATCATATTCCATCACCAGTTACAATCATTATTAAGAAATTTTTGCCTTCGTGAGCTTATCTAATAATGTTTCGGCAATTAATTCGCTACAATTTTTGGTCATCCATCAATCAATGTGAAATAAATCTTGCATGTGGCTTTCAAAAACAATCTTGAGTATTCAGAGATAAAATTCCATGATATTTATTGAATATTTATTTCGATATTTTTACGAAATCAAGCACCTTTTCGACATTTTCTTTGATCGTCGTTTCAATTTGTCATCCTGAATATTAATCATCGTCCACGTTCTCTCTATCTTCTAGGAAGTAGCACTAAAACATCAGGTTGACTCTTCACAAATTAGCTTACCATTAACAGATTGTGCCGCTAATATTGTTAAACAAGAACTGTTCCTGTTATCTGTAGAAGGAAGTTGGCCGTATACATATTTAGATTCTAAATTTTCTATGTTGTAATGCGCAATAAAGTTTGTTCCATTATAAAGAAACTCAAAAAAATTGACCTATGTATTCCTTTACAGTGTAACACATGGATCAATAAGTCCCGAGACTAACCCATAAATGGCGCTCGTAGTAAACCAGTAACCACGTCTTTCTAGAGTACTAACCTTTGCTTGAAACGTGTCAAAATTTTAAGTCGATCGGACCAGAAACAGCTGAGTTATCGAGGTTGGAGTAAAGTCGTTTTGTAGTTTGTTTAAACAATGGAAAAAACCGAGTTTCGTGTTCTGATAAAACATTGTTTTTTAATGGGTAAAAACACCACGCAAGCAAAACAATGGATTGAAAAATGTTACCCGGACTCTTGTCCATCAAAAGCAACGATTTGTCGGTGGTTTGCCGAGTTTGAACGTGGTCGTACCGACACAAATGACGCGGAACGCTCGGGTAGACCTGTGGAAGCCGTTACACCGGAAAATGTGTTGTGAAGTGACAAAAATTATAATGAAAGATCGTAAAGTGAAGCTCCGTGAGATTGCTGAGATGACACAGATATCATATGGAAGTGTATTTACTATCCTTCATGAAAAATTGAGCATGAAAAAGGTTTTTTCCAAGTGGGTGCCGCGATTGCTCTCGATGGAACAAAAACAGCAACGAGTCGATGATTCAGAAAGCTGTTTATCGCTATTTACTCGCAACAAAAAAGACTTCTTGCGTCGTTACGTGACCATTGACGAAACATGGATACATCACTACACTCCAGAGTCGAAGCGGCAGTCATCTGAGTGGCGCACAGCTGGCGAAAGCCGTCCGAAACGTCCGAAACCGCAGCAGTCAGCTGGCAAAGTCCTGGCGTCAGTTTTTTGGGATACACATGGCGTGATTTTCATTGACTACCTCGAAAAAGGTAAATCGATCAACAGTGATTATTATATTGACTTACTGGTGCTTTTGAAGGAGGAACTCGCAAAAAAACGACCGCACATGCAGAGAAAAAAAATCCTTTTTCACCAAGACAATGCACCCTGCCACAAGTCGATGAAAACAATGGCAAAATTGAACGAATTGGGTTTTGATCTGCTTCCCCACCCCCCATATTCGCCAGATTTAGCCCTCAGTGACTACTGGCTCTTTGCTGATCTTAAAAAAATGCTATAGGGAAAAAGATTTGGCTCAAATGAGGAGGTCATCGCTGAAACTGAAGCTTATTTTGAAGCGAAAGATAAATTTTTTTATAAACATGGTATTGAAAAATTGGAAAAGCGTTGGAACCATTGTATCACCCTAAAAGGTGATTATGTTGATGAATAAAAAAAAATTTTGCAAAAAAAATGTTGTTTTCATTGTTAGTCTCGGGACTTATTGATCCATGTGTTAGCTATCACACTGCATAACAAGCAGGATATATGGGTGGATTTCTTAGAATTGATGAGGTAAAAATAAATTTCATTTTATAACATTTTGACAGATGACTGGTTTTACAGAAATTCCAGGTTTACATATTTTATTTATTTATTTATTTGGGAATAGTTCACAAATTATTGTTGCTAGCATAGTAATGCTTACTCAATATATGAAGAAAACATTTTTGTAAACTTACATTTACTGAAATTACTACACTCAAAACTAACTTGTGTTTATATAGTTTTGTTCCAGTTCTACCGAAGTGATTTCATCGATGGCGAAATCGTCTATGAAATTGATTGGAAATAAACTCATTATCACTATCAATCAGGCTCTTTTTTCGTCCATTATTAATCATAGGTTCCATTTCCCATATCCTTCTACCATTCATCCAGTTAGTTACTATTTTTTGGTGTCGTCTGTCCAGCGCATAGGTAGTCTTCCTTACTTCCTTATTTCGTTTATCAGCCCTAGGTGTCTATTCCAGTATCCTCTGTATCTACTTTCCATCCTTTACCCTCGTCGATATACTTTTTATTGAGCTAATGTTGTGGGCATGTTTTCGGAGTATAAAGAAGCCAACGCTTCCATATAATATGTTTTCACTTCATTATAAATACGTGTCCTGATTTTAATTTTCTCCATGTCGATTAATTTAATCTTCGCCAGCTCCTGTTTCAATTAGTTTTTCTTTTGATAGCAAAGTTGCTGTGTTATGTGCTGTTGCATTTAATAGTTTCTTGAATCTCTTTTTTAATGCTACTTTGCTTGTCACATTTGTACACCACCCCCGAAATTTTGGATGTAATTTCGTACTAACCTAGAATACTTAAGAACATGTTTCATTTTGCGATGGGTTTGGCAATGTTTTATAACCCACCTCGATTGTCATGCGTGTTTGTCTATTGAATAGGAGAGGAATGATGTGAATGTTAGGTAGGATATGAGGTTTAGGGCATAGCTTCTCCAAATGGTGTGGTAGGTGCAGTAGGCATGAGCTCACGTGGGCAGGGTCTCCAAAGTTTTTCAAGTAGATCTGTTCTTTACAGAAAACGTATTCGAGTCAAAACTCAACTGTGCATATCTAGGCTCAGAGCTCTTTTTTTAAGTCGAATTCACGATTATTCGTAAGACAACCGAAAGAAAACGTATGGAATTAACTATTGTTAGAGTTTCGTTGCAACTGCTAATAAGAATTCAAAATTTCTTGAAATGACTGGTGCTGTCGATATTTCTACAATTTTAAGGACGTTATAGTTAAAGAATTTGTCCCGCTTCGCTAAAATGACAATTGAGTACTTGAGTTTGGGCTTTTGTAAATTGAATTCACAAATGTTTTTTCCACTCCATTTACAAAGAGTTTCATGATCAACCTGTAAAACATCGCAAGTGCCTAATATCTACATGTCTATAAATTTTCAAATTATTCGCATACATGAAGCAGTTCGATGACAATCCATTTATTCTCTGAGTAGAACTGCCTGCTATACAGGTCTAGCTCTACCTTCGGAAAGTCTTCTCTATTCGCTCTGAAGCTCCTACCTTCTTGAGCCCTTAGGTCCAAATCTCTTCCTTGCGGGCTCTAGAGCCCTACTCATTCTTGTTAAAATTCTTCGACTATTTATAAAATTACCAATTTCTGTCACGAACTCTAAACGAAAGGGAATTATTCTCTTCCGCCCAATTGAGTTATAACTTCTAAGTGTATATAATATATTCAATAACTGAACTACAAAATTAAAACCTTTGTGGGAATATATTCAGGAAAATACAAATATATATACACAATAAGTGTTCCTCAAAAGAATATGAGGTGTATTTAAAGAATTAACATTTATTACTCTTTCTTAAAATTAAACCTATAACAGAAATATAAATGCATTTCGACAATGCAATTTATAAAGGGTTTTCCAATAGGGACTTGACAACTTTTAAATCAATTTGTGAATGCACCCTTTCACTAATCATCGAACTGTCACTGTCAATTTATTCAGTAAACTTAACATTTTCATCATGGTAAAGTACACGAACGAACAACGTCTGCAAATTATAAAAATTTACTACAGAAATTCGGAGTCGGTGACCGCTACTTTAAGAGCGTTAACTCCGATTTTCGGTCGTAATTCTCGCCCTAGTAGACAGGCAGTAACAAGTTCAGTGCAAAAATTTGAGTCTACATATTCTTTATGTGATGTTGCCGTGCCAGTGAGACAACAGGTTGGTCGAAATGTCGAAAATATCGCTGCCGTTGAAACGTCCGTAGCAAATGATCCAAATCAGTCAATTTCACGGCGTTCTCAAGAGTTGGGCATCGCCCAGACCACTTTATGGCGAATTTTGCGTAAGGATCTTGGTTTACACCCATACAAGATCAAGCTGACTCAAGAATTGAAGCGACGTACGTTCTCTGATTGGGCTCTGGAAAAGATGCGCCAAGATGATCAATTTCATCGCAAAATCATTTTCAGTGACGAAGCTCATTTTTGGCTCAATGGGTTCGTCAATGAGCAAAATATGCGTTATTGGTCGGGTGAAAATCCACATGTGCTTCATGAAACACCACTTCATCCACCAAAAATAACTGTTTGGTGCGGTTTGCATGCCGACGGCGTCATAGGGCCATATTTTTTCGTCGGCGATAATGATCGTCACGTTACTATGAATGGTAATCGTTATCGCGCCATGATCACCGATTATTTTTAGCCCGAATTGAAAGATATGGACTTGGACAACATGTGGTTTCAGCAGGACGGTGCCACAAGCCACACAGCATACGTTACAATCGATTTATTGAAGAGTAAGTTCGATGAGCGTGTTATCTCAAGAAATGGACCAGTCGATTGGCCGCCTCGTTCGTGCGATTTAACGCCTCTAGACTTTTTTCTTTGAGGCTACGTCAAGTCATTGGTCTATGCCAACAAGCCGACAACGTTGTAAGAGCTCAGAGCCAACATTGAACGCGAAATAGCAGCCGTTTCGGCCGAATTGTGTGGCCGAGTCATCGAAAATTGGGTCCAACGGATCGACCGCTGCAAAGTGCCCGCGGTTGCCATATGAACGAAGTCGAGTTCCATTCATAAATGTTTTTATTGTACTTCAACCCAATAATAAAGTTTTTGAAATATCTCAAATGGTCTGCATTTTATTTTGAAAAAAAGTTGTCAAGTCCTTATTGGAAAATCCTTTATATACATCTTGTGAATTAGATCGTTTTTAAGAACTATTATAATACAATTTATATTCGGAAATACCAATTAAGTAACATCTTTATTTGTACAGGTACATAAGTGTCTTTAGTAACATCAATTCAAATTAATCTTTTAGTTTATTGAATATTTTAGTATATTGTTAGACGAGCAAATATTTTATCGACCTGCTGTATTTGTGACAGATTCTAAATATTATAATCTTGCTTAAGTAAGTTCAAATCTTTTGTTCTTTTTTACAACATTAATCCCTATAATGAAAAATACATCGATTAATTAAACCACTTTTCATTAAACAGTGCCTTGCTCCATTTTTCAATTCGTTTCAATTCTTCGATATTAGGTACGAAAAATGTTCTTTAGCATATCATGAAAGCGGGTGCAATTATAAAAAATTTGCAAGCAATTAAATATTTTCTACATTTTTAAGAAAGCTGTTAACGTCATCACCTCCTAATATTCGGTATCATTATTCAGCTCAGCAGTTTTATTTCACTGATTAGAACGTTGTAAACGATGTATCTACATACATATATGCATATGTCTTAATTTATGCGTGTAATAAAACAACGTCAATCAAATCGTCAACGAGCGTTTCTTCCTTTTATTTGCGTTGATGAACGAAAACTACGGTACACAGATAGTATTTAAAAACAAATGTCTAATTAAAAAAGAAATTATGTTTTCTTTTCTCAACAGTGCAATAAACAGACTTATTATTAAAGAACTCACATAATTAACCGGTCGCTAAAATTAAATTAATTAGATAGAACTGGGTTATTTAAACACCTGTAAAGTTATACATCTATTAAAATGAAAGTTTCGATAATTTCTTGAGGATAGACATGCATGTATGCTTAACATAGAAATATATTTACTTTCAATCTAAGTGGAAATTAAGTGAACGTTTTGTTTAAACTTCCCGGTTACATATTTTTTTTATGAAACTGGGTTAATCTTATATTACTAGACAGGATGGAATGTCAATATCATGAGCATTTTCTGTTAGATGTATTATTAAAAAGGGGAAAGAACTTGTTTAACGCGTTGATTAAGAAATGCATTTGTTCTAGTTTAATATTAAAATGTCAATAAACTAAGTTAAAAATTAGCTTAAATATTATTAACGTATACCTTTCGTTCCGTTTTTAATATGTTGGTTGTTTTATTCTAACAATATATTTTGTTCTTTTGTATTTGAATATGGGATGATACAATACATGAATATAGTTTAATATTTATAATAATACATCAATTCACTTACTAAACAATTTAGTAAATAGGTGTGATGAATTTTTAGAAACATATAATATTGCCAGAAACGCAAATGAGATTAAAACAGTACTTTAAAAAAATAACTATCCTCTGAACTTTATAGAAAAGAAACATCAAAAAAAAGGTATTCACACTTAAAAACAGAGAAAAAAATAAATATTATAAATACAGAAAACACCGATAATATGAGGGTGGTGCCAGAAGTACCCGACCCAACAAAGAAAACACAAAAATTTTGGAAAGAAATATATTTATTTTTCAACATAATCTCCTTTCAGCTCTAAACACTTTTCCCAACGATGTTCAATAAGTTCGATACCCTTTTTATAATAAGAACTGTCTAGCTCCACAAAATAGCCATTAACTGCCGACATCACTTCTTCATCGTTGAAAAATCTTTGACCACTGAGCCATTTTTTCAAGTTTGGGAACAGACTATAATCCGTGGGGGCTAAATCTGGCGAATAGGGTGCATGGAGTAGCAATTCAAACTTTAATTCATTAATTTTGACCATTGCAATAACGGATTTGTGAGCTGGTGCATTGTCTTGATGAAACAACACCTTCTTCTTAGCCAAATGCGGTCGTTTTTGCTTGATTTCTTCGCTCAAACGTTGCAATAAGTTCGCATAATACTCGCCGTTGATAGTCTTTCCTTTTTCGAGATAGTCAATGAAAATTATTCCACGTGCATCCCAAAAAATCGATGCCATGACCTTGCCTGCAAATGAAACGATTTTCGCCTTCTTTGAAGCCGGTTTTCCATTGTGAGTCCATTGTTTTGATAGTTCTTTTGTCTCGGGTGTGAAGTGATGGACCCATGTTTCATCCATGGTTATGAAATGGTGCAAAAAGTCTGCTTTGTTGCTATGAATCTTCGCTAAACACTCAATTGAAGCATCTTCACGACACTGTTTTTGCTCGAGTGTGAGCAAACGCGGCACCCCTCTTGCACACGGCTCTCTCGTGTCCAAATTTTCAGAAAATATGCGATATACCGCACTTTTTGAAATGCCTACTATGTCTGCTAGCTCGCACATTTTCACTCGACGGTCATCCAGTACCGCTTTGTGGAGTTTCTCCACCATCTCTGGAGTCGTCACCTCATTTGATCGACCACTGCGATATCGTCTTGGCAGCTCATACGGCCTCGTTTAAACTCTGCTATCCAATATTTCACTATTGTTAACGAAGGAGCAGACTCACCCAGAGTAGAATCCAGTTCAGCTTTTATATCGGTTGCCTTTCAAATAAAGGTATTGTATCACGTAACGATGACCAATTTTCTCCATTTTTACAAATTCATTGAAAACGTTCACTATTGATGGCTACCAAACAAATACTAAACAACGTGGCGTCTTCAAACTTGAAACATATGCTTTATAGATTGTGTACTTTCTAATAGAGTGATATTTTTCAAATAACTACCGCGATCTCTAGATCAGGCCGGGCACTTATGGGACCACGCTCGTACTATCACAAACGACAAACCGAAATTCATGACGTACCACACCTACCAGAAAATCTAAACAAGCTCTTTAAAAAATACAACATTAAAATAGCCCACAAAGCTAAAAATACAAAAGATTCTTTTTTACCAAAATTAAACATCAGACACCTAAAGAAAAACAAACACGCAGTGTATATAAAATAAAATGCCATTGTTGTGTAGGTAGGACAAACAAAATAATATCTACATAAAAGAATTTATGAGCACAATATAGTGCAAATAGTAACAAAATAAATGCAGCAGCTTTATATAAACATGTTTTGGAAAAAAACATGAATTCGACTTCAACAATAAATGATAGGAGAGACACTACACAGGCCTACATCTAAATTTTCTCTTTCTGTCGATTGTAATCTAACACTTGTTTTTAAATAATTTTGATACGATGATTTCAAATATTAAATTCACTTTTTCTTATCATGTCGAGTTTTCCCTACATGGCATATTTTTCCATTTTTCTCGTTTATCATTAATAAATGTAAAAATTGTTCAAATTAAAAAACATTACAAATATGAACATTTAAGTCGTTAGCATAATGTGCATATAATTAAAAAGTCCGCCCCAATAATACTACTGTTACAATATTCATAGGGATTTCCAAGACAGACAATGCAGCAGAAACCGCTCCAAGCGAAAATTTATTCAGTGAAACCTAACGTTAAATGGCTATTTTTTTATAAATTCTCTTGTAATTTGTTTTGAATCGTGCGTAATTATTTATGTATGTAATTTTCGTATTTAAATAAATAATTTGTTATAATTTTGTATTTTGTTTTGGTTTTTAACAGTTCTCAATAACTTAGTTGCTTCTAGTGATTCTTCAAAAGGCAGAATATGCTATAGAGCCAAATTTTGATGTGATACGTAAAAGACGGTATGATTTTGGGATTTAGCACACTCAAATTACTAAATAACAAGTCTCATTTAGAAGTCAGCAAAAATCGTGTTGACTAATGTTCTCAATCTTGATGACATTTATAATTTAATCCTTAGAAAATATAATTGTCCGCATCTCCCTGTACATGTACACACACATATTAACGTAAATTTACAAGCATACATACACTTGTCATTCATACAGAGACAGAAAGAGAAAAAAATAAATAGCACATGGCTGCAGATTAGAAAACATTTATCAAATGTGCATGACAATTACATCCATACACCAATATAAACACAAAAAAGATGGTATAATTTTATTATTTTAATAATGTTTGTGTGGTTTTAATTTACAATACAATACTCGACAGGAAAAAAAAATGTACAATATTTATATATTTTTTAAAAACTATCTACGAGGGTAGCCGTTTATATTGTATTTCGGGAATAGCAAGCAAAAAAAAAATTTTTAATAAGTTAATTAATCGAAAATAGTTTTATTGCTTTTCAAAATATTCTCCTTGAAAATCAATGCACTTTTGCATTCGCTTAAACCAACCCGAAAAACACTGCTGTTACTGTGAATGCAGTATCTCCAAAATATGAGTTTTGAATTCCTCAACTGCCTCTTCCGGTGTAGAAAACCGTTGAACACGAAGTTTATTCTTCACGTATGGGAACAAAATGAAATCACGGGGTACTAGATCAGGGCTGTACAGCGGATGGCTCATCAATTCAATGTTTTGCCCGGTCAAACATTGAATTGTTTGAACCTCAAAAACTGTTGGCAAACAAATAGTAGTGTACCATTCGGAATTGACCGTTCTACAACTCCCTAAAGGCACGGTTGCAACGTGACCGGTTTTTCCGAAAAAATAAGCGACCATTTGCTTTAATGTGCTTCGAACGCGAACAATGTTTGTTGCTTTTGGCTCATCTTGAAATACCCACACAGTCGACTGCTGTTTACTATCGGGCTCATACGTATAGATCCAAGATTCATCACCTGCTACTGTCTGTCGCACCGAAACTCAGTTTCAGTGCGACAGACAGTAGCATTAGTTGAGCCCTGAAGATATTCCATACGAGTGGGTACGAAACTTCAGCAGTTATATACCAGTGACGCGGTTCAAGCCCGGAAACCCAGAAGCAGATAGTATGGACCACGGCTGCGGAAGTCTACGTACCCCATTTGGTGACCACGATGCCATCGCAAGCGCTTTACACTCTCACTGCTAATGAATAACTGACCCAATCGACATAGCGCGGTGACTACTATGCATGTATAAACATGTCTCAACATGCAGCAACAAGCAGCTTCCTACAATTCATTTTTGCGTCATATTGCAAAACTTTCCTAGTACCCTTTGTATGTATATTTTTCCTGAATACATCAATCGCGTATGTATGTGTTTATTATATAAATAACCTGATGGAATTTTGAAGAAACAGTATAAATTATATCTCTATCCTTTAGAGAAATTGCCAAAGAAAAATAATTGTTACGTACTTGGACATCCTTAAAAATGCAGTATTCAAGTAAATAATGTTACTCATTTTACGAAATGTCAATGAAGAATAACAACAATTTCTTTTGCATTAGTCACAGAGTCGATTACACCTATATAAGCGTTAAAATATTTGAACCATTCGATATGTGTGTGTATGTGTGTTTTGATGAGTGTGTTTCTGATGAGTATGTGTGATTGAAACCGTACGAAACGAAATCGAAATGAATCATAATGGGGCAGCGAAACGAGCTGTGTATATCTACAATACATTCACCAACATACGCGTTTGAGTAGCTAATTATTCCGGAGGAACAGTTTAGCCTGGGGTGGCTGTCTGACACGTAATGCGATGACTCACCTACACGCATTACTCTTGGGGTAGGCTGAGGAAACACATCACCAAGCTCCTAACGCTCGCTCTTCGTTTCCCAGCAACATACACATGCTATTATGTATATATGTACATTTGTATCTACACTACCGCTCGCAGAACTTCGGACATTCAGAAAGCAATAAAAAAGATCTTAACAAGCTAGTAATAGACACGTTTAATAATACTAAATATCAAGTATTTTAAATGTAACCCAATTAAACAAGCTGGTTTAAAATGATATCAAGATTAAACATTTTAAAAATATTATTCTATTTTATATCTGTGATGCTATTGTCGGTGATTAAATACGAAATAAAAGTGATAGTCATTACAAGTTAAGTTAATTTTTACCCATTTCTTCTACCTGGGTTTACAATATGCACGATTTGCTTCCAACAACCGGATAGTTCGTCGTTAATGTATTTGCAAATGTCTGTTATTTCGAATAAAATTATTTGAAATTATGCCACGCAGAAAGCCTACAGGTAGTGAAAAACGGGCAGTAATTATCGCGTTTCATCAGGAAGGTGAAATTGGAAAATCAAGAAATTTATGACAGGTGATAGTACTCGCCGCTATGACGAAACTGGAAATACTGAAGACCGTTTGCGATACATTATACAAAGCCGTTGCTATGTAGAGGTAATAGACAGAAATGATTTCAGTAGGCGCAAGCACATAAAGATTGGACAGTCGAAGAGTGGAAATGCTATGGAGCCACATATTGATCTTCGAAGTGTTCGATTGAACTAAGAGCATTTTAGTTCGAATAGTTCCCTGATTATGCAGTGCCCACTTGAAAGCCAGAAAGAATTTCTGTGTTTGTGTAGGGTTGTTTTTCATTTGTAGCCACTAGAGATCTGCGAAAGGTTGAAGAAACAATCAGAAAATAAAATTATTTACATGATATCATCATCAATCAATAGATGACAACAATATATATATTTATATATATATGTGTGTGGGTGTGTGTGTGTTTGTGTGTGTGTGTGTGTAATATTAGATTCTCGGGCTCTCCGCGATGTTGGACAGAAGTTCTCTAAAGAATCAGCGTCTCGACGTTTCGAAGACATCTCAATCATCTTCTTCAGGAGTTGCTTCGTAGTGAAGCGTCAACCTGAAACTCAACGATGCTTCACTACGAAACAACTCCTGAAGAAGATGATTGAGATGTCATCGAAACGTCGAGGCGCCGATTCTTTCGAGAACTTCTGTCCAATATCGCGGAGAGTCCGTCAACCTGAAACTCAACGACGCTGGCTAAATTCAACTAAAGGTAAATGCATCTACAGCACGTTTCGAATTATATAACACTCACCAAATCAATTTACACCTTAATTTGGTTTAGTTCAGGTTTCTGTAATTTTCGTAATTATATTTCTCAAGTTCCTCAAAATACAGCTTCATATTGAAGCCAGAAAGCAGTACTTTGGAGGAAATAGAAAAATGGTTTAATCTATTTAAAAACAAATTTCGAAGATTTGAAATTCCACGAAAGTACAAATTTTTTAGACTTTTTTGTTTTATACTCGCCCAACAAAAATATCCATGAATGACTGCAATAAAGATTGAAATTCTATAATGAAATAGAATAAAAACGATAAAATCCCATCCTAAACGAACAAATCGTTTACTTACTCCAGAGAAATGCATGAAACAATAACTTTAACATCTAAAACCAAACTGAAATCTCAAACGAACAAACGACTTGGTATCTTTTAAAACCGTTATTAGATCAGGTATGCTGGACATGTAGTGTCCGTCGCGATCGATCGATCGTGTTTGTCTTTTTACTCGCTTTTTGCACCGCTTCAACGTAACTAAATGCCATTCATTCATTCGACTTTTTCTGTATCCGATTCACTTGTTCCAGTTCCATGCCTACTTGTCTCCTGTGATCACTATCTTCCGACTACATACATGTGAGAACGAAAACAGAATAAAGACTCCACGAGAATAGTTGTATACGTTAAAAGGTCGTCGAGAAATTTATGCATTTCTTCTCGTGTAAGTTGCTTTGTTGGTAGTCTTTCGTGTAAGTCTTACTTTCGTTGAATTTGAATTTGTTTTTTGTATGTATGTGCTTGTGGAAACAAGAGCAGAATACATGACCTTGAATTTATTTATCCTCATTGTGTTTGTGAAAATATAAAGAGCCATGGAAGTAATTGAGAAATCATAAAGTTAGTATTTTCTTTACTTACTAGCTGATGCGAAGTATGAATATTGAATTCTTATATATAGAATTGTTGTTAATGTTGCATACAAGTGGTACAATGAAGCTTAAAAATTTACATAAGCCCATATTAACACGGAAAGTTTTTGTAAAATTTTGACGATGTGCTTAATGTAAAGTAATGATAGAAATTATTAAAAATTTTAAGAATCATTATAAATAAACAAATGCAAATAATGAACACAGTAAATATACAAACTAAAAACAAAATTAATATAAAGAAAATTTGCAGTGCAAAGCTGCTAAGGTCCATTAACTAATAATATAAGTGTAATTAAATAACATTGTGATTAAGGTTGCTCAATCTCGCGGCACCCAGCGATAAAAATTGATGGGGCGCGAACGCATGCACGCATTGTCGATAGCTTGCAACATGTCAGTGACGCGAAGATGCCTCGAAGTATAAGTTTCTCAATAATTTTCATATTTTTTCCGTGGTAACAAACGTCCAAGCGAGGGGCTTTTTCAATACTCTCTTTGTCCCTTTTAAATTCATTTGAACGCTTTTGAACTGTAGATAATGAAGATGCAGAATCTTTGTAAAAGGCCACCGTCTCTTCGTCAAAAATTTTTTGGCTTTTCCTTGTTTTTGGAGACTTTCATCAGGGTTTTCTTCAATATTGTCCTGTCACTCATTTTGATCTTCGCCGACTAAGCGAAACTACATAGTTTCACCAATGTTATGTCAAAATATCATGATATTTGCATCATTAGAAACAGAGAAAGTGCGCATAAAGTAACAGTGTGTATTTGGCAAATATCAAGTTCTGTTTTAAGCTCGTTTACTGAAACGTTTAATTTGGTGAAACAAGTGTATGATGATGCGTGTTTATCACGTACGAATATGTATGTGTGGCATAAACGATTTAAAGACGGTCGTACGGACATAAATGACGACGAACATCTTGGTGCAAAAAATCTTTGTTTACGAAAAGTAACATCGAACGTGTACGTGAATTTATCAGAAATGAGCCCAAATCTTCATTGCGATACGCATTTTGACACAGCATTTGGGAATGAGAAGGATTTGTGCAAGGTTTGTACACACATTGATTGTACTGACTTGATTAAAGACTCAAAAAAGGACGAAAACGTTAGGTATTCTATTATAACTGGCGATAAGAAGTGGTGTTTTTAATGAGATCCAGAGACCGAGCGTCGAAGCTCTGAATGGAAGCATCCAAGCGAAGAAAGTCCGAAAAAAAGCCGTTTGGAGTAGTCAAAAGTGAAGACAATGTTTTGTTTTTATGATTCAAAAGGTATAGTGAGCAAAGAGTTCATACTAACTAGTCAAACAGTCAATGCTGATACTATTAAATCGTAGCCGGCGTTTGTTACATGATAATGCACCGAAGAGATGGTGCATTATCATGTAACAAACGCCAAATACGATTTTCACGATATTGAGGACGCACACGTCGACTACGCACCAAAAGATGCTTCACAACACTAAGGTAGCGTTTGTTACATGATAGTGCATCGTCTCATCGCACGACGCTTATCACTGATTTTCAAACTACAAATAGCATTTTAACCATCAACCATTCACCATATTCATCGGATTTGGCCCCCTGTGATTTCTATCTATTCTCCAAACTGCATTTGCTCATGAAAGGACAGCGTGACGCCGACGTCGAAGCCATTAAAAAGGCGTCGACAGCGATCTTGAAAGACATTTCTAAAGATGAAAATTCATTCGACGTGTGAATTGGCCGTACAAAACGTTGCATTGAAGCCGAAGGCGACTGCTTTGAATAAAATAAATGAACTTTACTGAAATAGTAAGCTTTTGTTTTTATTTTAAAAAGGGTCGGTTTTCTCTGCGACAGACTGTGTATATGAAATTTTATATTTATACTCTCGGATAATGTAATTATTTAATGAATTAATCAAATAATCCACGTCATTAGTAAATCACCCGACACACACGAGACATTGAACACCCCTCCTACATACATAAATACAGTATTAAAGAAAGATATTAGAATATTAGCAAATTAATCCATCCTCTATTAAAGTTGGTGTAAATGTCGAATCTGTTTCAATCATACACTTCGTTCTAGGACCTTTGCTCTCCAATGCTACGCATATCTAACAACAACACTGTGTATAATAACAATTATTTACCTCCACTTAGTAGTCATTGTCCTTGTAAAAGTGAGTTAATTTCGAAGAAATTATTGGCGCCGCATGAATCATCGCTTGTGACTTAATACACAAAAGCTACTTCGATATCGTGGTATCGCTTCCACTTCTTCCAGAATTGTTTCATTCCAATTGACTTAAACTCTCCGAAATCTCACAAACACTATACGAAATATGTGTACATATGTATATAAGACGTGGGTTGACATTGTCCCGGCGTCGCCTACATATCCGCTTCATTTACTAATACATAAGCGATAAGTATCGTGCACGTCTTGTACGCGCGTGTCAGGAAGAACTAGTTTCAAAAATTTAAAGGCATGTAATAAAGATCTGTATTAATCTTGAAGAAGAAATTCACCGTTCTTCCATACCAGAGCTCTATATTCATATTTGCTATCATTATTGCTATAGTAAATTGTTTTTCGATAAATTATTGAACGAGAAATCTTGTGTCGACATCGTAAAACATTCCGTGAACAGTCTCCGCTCATATTACATTTTCTTTGTATAAATAAGCGTATGCAAGAATGCACATAAATATCTGTAAGTGCAACGCCAACACGTAAGGAGACATTGACATCAGTTTTTCTGTTATTTACTTGGTCGTTGAAAGTACGTAGTTAAAGAGTGTTTGTATTTTATTTAATACGCATTCACACAATGTTTGCACAAATATAACTGGGATTGGAATATCTAAATCAGGTCTTTTTATTCCAAATTCATTGGCAGAATTTAATAGTACCAATTGCGATATAAAAAGATTTTTATATACGTAACATTCTGTTCGTGTTTCTATTTAACTGATATCGTATCTACGTAAAAAATATTGCGGAAGATATGACATAAATAAATAAACATTACCTTACCTGTATCAAAAGAATAACGCCCATTAATCTGATTTTGGTGAAAAGGATATTTCTTACTGTGTAGAATAGTAATTATTTTTTTAAAATCTAGTGATAGGAAGATAGAAATTATTATTTAATATCCTTAGCGTATACGAGATTTGTTCAAAAGGAAAGGTGAATTTTGAATTTTCGCGCGCTGTGTACATTCGATTATCGAAACTTTTTTTTGTTATATTGGTACATATGTGTTAGTCATATGTTGGCATTATAAGCCAATTTGGATTAGCAGTTTGTTGTTGACAACTGAAAAGCTTAGTCACGTTTGTGTGTGTTCTTCGATTTTTGACTTTTGAAAAAAATGGATCAAAGAATATGTTTTAAATTTTGCGTTAAAAATGGAATAAAGTGCTCCAAGGCACTTGAAATGTTGACTGTGGCATTCGGCGAGTCCACTTTGTCTCAAAAAAGTGTTTATAAGTGGTACAAGCGCTTTACAGAAGGCCGAGAAAATGCACACCAAGTTCGATCAAATGTGAAGGTTTTGCTCACTATTTTCTTCGATTACAATGGCGTGGTACAGCATGAGTTCTTGCCAACAGGTCGTACGGTTAATAAGGAATACTACAAGGAAGTTATGCAAAGTTTGCGTGAAGCAATACGGCTCAAACGATCGGAATTGTGTAAAAAAAAATCATGGATTCTGCATCATAATGCACCAGCTCACACATCAATCAACCACCTTATTCACCAGATTTGGCTCCCTGCGACTTTTTGCTATTCCCAAAGTTGAAGAGACCAATGAAAGGAAAGCGTTTTGCCACAATTGATGAGATAAAGTCAGAATCGAAGAACGAGCTGATGGCCATACCGAAAAGCGCATTTTTGAAGTGCTTCGAGGAATGGCAGAAGCGCTGGCATAAGTGCATTATATCTGAGGGGGATTACTTTGAAGGGGACAAAATGGATATTGATGAATAAATAAATACTTTTCAAAAAAATTCAAAATTCACCTTTCCTTTTGAAGAAACCTCGCACTTCTTAAGAATATTGAAGCAGTATTATTCGAGGCAATGGTAGACTTACATGATTAGTAAGCTTGCAGAAACGAACGCGCACTCATTGGCGGCGATGATATATTTCGAAAGTGGTCGGATATACCCGTAGTCAAGATTCATATGCGTATGGTATATGTATGAATGCCGGATTAGATTGATGATGGCGAATCGACGGCGTTCTTTATTATGTTCGACGAGTGTTAATAAATTTCTTAACCGATTTTCGACATTAGAATACATTAACATTATTATTAAATGTAGTGTTTGCAAAATGAACATTTTTACCGTACAGTATTTTTGTGTATAAAAGACATGTTAATAGCAAACAACACTGGTTAAATGCGCAACGTGATGTACCATGTTATAAATTTCTATACGACTTTATTTTTATGTTAAGTGTGTGCAATATTCCACAAAATATTGTAGACAATGAAGAATTTCGAAACTTTTGGGGGAAATACGTTCCGGAATGGGGATGGCCAATGAGATGTCAATTATAGTATAATTTTCCTCGAGTGAAAAACACGATTACGGATCAAATAAAAGCAGAGTTAAAAGACCAAAAAATATGGCTGACGGTAGATGAAACAGTGGATGCGAGAAAGAATAATATTTTAAATGTATTACGTAGTAGAATGTTATAGAAGATAAACGCGGAAAGGGTAGTAGAAACTATAAAACATACCTTTTGGAACTTCAACATATCGGCAACCCAACTCGTAATGTTGGTTACACATGAGGGTTCGAATATGGTTGAAGCTAGAAAGTTGCTGGAACAATCTTATCCTCAATTGCTTCATGTAACCTGATTGCTCCATGCATGTCATCTTCTAGCTGAATTTATTTTCTACCAAAATAGTTTTTATTAAAGCTTCGAAATGCATCCGTGAGTTTAAACAGGCTTGTCCGGACATTCCTCAGCCACCACAGCTGGTATGGACAAGATGGGGAACGTGGCTTAAAGCTGTTTTATATTATGAGAAATTTATTATTAAACCTTGTATTTTAAATTTAAATCTGCAAGATGCTCAAGCAATTTCAGTAAGTCAGCGGCTGGTTTCAGATACCGTAATCCATACTCAAATAGAACAAATTTCCGAAAATTATTCAATTCTTTTAGATACTATTTCCAAATTAGAGAACACCAAGTTGCCATTATATGAAGCACTAAATATAGTACATTACCTCAAAGCCTCGTTAAGAAATCTAACAGATAGTATAGGAAGTTTAACAACCGATAAATTGTGTGCTGTCGTGAATAAGAATCCCGATTTTCAAACTATAGTACGTATAGACAAGAGTTAACTGAAAATCAAAAGTGCGAATATGATGCGAACGTCCTTTTTAAATTCGCAAACATCACATCATTAGACGCAGAACGCTCTTTTTCCAAATACACCAACATATTTTCACCTCGGCGTAGGAGTATGACTGAGCTGGAGAACATACCAATGACACAATAGTACAGCGAATTTTTGCGTCACTCTACATCAACATACAAAAAAAATAAAATAGTAAGTAATTACATTTATTATTTTTAATATTGATAGTAACTGAACTGTACGCTAGTGCGAAAGCACTCGTTTCTGCAGCCTTAGTGATTAGTAAATCGTTCTTCGCGCAACCTGGAAGTATTGAGAGACTATCAACAGTTACAAATATTGGGTCTGGGAAAAAGTTCGTGGCGTTTTTCCCGATAGATGGCATTGGTTGCCGATAACTAAAGAACAACAAGTCACAGCGACACCACCGAGGGCTCGTTTTTTAGATGACCTTCCGAACGTTAGTTTGAGCGTAGAAACATTGTAATCGGTGCAGTGGTTGGAAAGTTATTCGCACTTGAAAATGGAGAAGAATAATGAGAAATTTCGCTATATTCTGCAATATTATTATGATAAGGGGAAGAACGCTGCGCAGGCTTGTGATAAAATTTGTGCTGTGTACGGTGAAGGTACTTTATCGAAATCTGTTGCGCGGAAATGGTTCGCTCGCTTTCGTTCTGGAAATTTCAATGTGAAAGATGAGTCATGCTCCGATCGTCCAATCACTGAAAAATCTGATGAAATTCTTATAAGCATATCAGCAGTGTCGATATTGGCATGGAGCTAGGCATTGACCACAAAACTGTTTTGAACCATTTACACAAAGCTGGTTACAAAAAAAGCTTGACGTATGGGTTCCTCATGAGTTGAGCGTGAAAAACATATAATTAACATCTGCGATGCGCTGCTGAAACGGAATGAAATCGATTTCTGAAACGTTTAATAACCGGAGATGAAAAATGGATTACGTACGATAATCGGAAGCGTAAAAGATCGTGGATAAAGGATGGTGAGCCGTCACAAGCGTTCGCTAAGCCAACATTGACGCCAAAAAAAGTGATGCTGTGTGTATGGTGGGACTGGAGGGGAATGACGTCCACTACGAGCTACTTCCAACTGGTCAGACGATTGATTCTCAACTCTACTGTGCACAACTAGAGAGATTACGCCAGGCGATTGAAAGAAAACGGCCCGAATTGATTAATAGGAAAGGTGTTGTCTTCCATCATGACAACGCCCGATACACACTTCTTTGATGACCCGTCAAAAATTGAGAGAGTTTGGTTGGGAAGTTTTGATGCACCCACCTTACAGTCCGGATATAGCACCCTCTGACTATCATCTGTTTCGATCTCTGCAGAACTCTCTCAATGGAATTAAGTTGGTTTCAAAAGAAGCCTGTGAAAACTACTTGATTCAGTATATCTGAAACCAGTGCAGTTTTTAACCGATGGGATCATGGATCTACCAAAAAAATGGCGTAACATTGTCGATAATAATGGAGCATACAAATGCGCCATGTAATTTTACTGAAAAAACGCCACGAACTTTTTCCCAGACCCAATATATTCTTTTCTTTTTATATATGTTAATCGTTTTATTCTAACTATAAATTGTATTCTTTTGTATTTGGATATTTCGGCCAATGAAATAATAGAGCACTCTATCTGCTTCTGGTTCCAGCCCGGAAACAGTTTCAGTGCAGTAGTTCAGCCCTGAAGATGTCCCATACAAATGGGTACGAAACGTCGGCAGATATACTAATGACGCG
The DNA here is from genome assembly GCA_031893035.1 of Dermolepida albohirtum. Lineage (NCBI taxonomy): Eukaryota > Metazoa > Arthropoda > Insecta > Coleoptera > Scarabaeidae > Dermolepida > Dermolepida albohirtum. The sequence continues at coordinate 71,910 of JAVIWB010000848.1, read as the reverse complement.
GTTCCAGCCCGGAAGCCCAGAAGCAGATAGAATGGACCACGGCCGCGGAAGTCTACGTACCATATTAATAGAACACTCTGTTTTTATTATAGACGTTTTGGGAAGGTTTTCCTCCCTTTTTCAAGTAATTTACTTTTTTTAACCTATAATGCATTTTATATTTACATATTTTTATTTGATGGTTTCTTTTCTAAATAATATTTTTGTATATAAGTAAATATTTGTGAGTACTTACAGGTTTTAATTTATTACATTTTTTACTATCTTGTACTATAAAATTGACATCACGTAAATATTTTTAAAATTAAATAAACACAGTATAAGCGTGTGCATATAAGTAATTTTACAGTACGAAACAGGAAAAAAGAATGTAATGAGATATAATAACTATATTCTGGGGGACAAGGGGTGCAAATTATTTTTCTTTTTCAATATATTCAAAGACGGATACATTTTTCACATCTTTCAATTAATTTATTTATACAAAAAAAATGATTTCTCTTTATCTGTACGCCGAAACTGCCTCCTTGACTTCATCATCGGCAGTAAATTTTTTACCCCGCAGCTCTTTTTTCATTTTCGGAAACAGGTAATAATCATTACTGGGCTGTAGGGTGGGTGATTCACATTTCGAACCTTAAGGGCAGCTTTTGTATTTAAAAGCAGAACACCTTTTGTCAATTTTCCCCGTCTTTTCTCTTTAATGGCTTCTTTTAGTCGCTCTAATATTGAAGCGTAATATTCTCCGGTTATAGAAACACCTTTATCTTTATAATCAATCAAAAATATTCCTTCCGAGTCCCAAAATACCGTTGCCAAGTTTCCCAATTGTGACACTTTAAATTTCTTGGGAGGTGCTGTGCCCTTTTTATGCCACTGTGGAGTCTTGTTTGGAGAAATGATGAACCCAGGTTAGTAACAATTCCACTCAATACACCATCCTTGTCTTCATTACAGAGGTCCAAAAATGCACGCGAACACTCTACGCGCTGTTGTTTTTGCGGCGGCGTGAGTATTCTCGGCAATCTTGCGCTATTAGACATGCCGTGATCATATAATCGGATACTCCAACCATTTCTGCGAGTTGTTTCTTCTTTAGTCGAGCATCTTCGAGTACAATTTGTTCAACTTTTTGGATAAGTGCTGGCGTGGTCACCTCAATACTCCTGCCCGGCCTCGGGTCGTCTTCAAGGGATTCCCTTCCTTGTTTAAATAAACTATGCCACTTGTACACCTGACATCTCATTCATTATGGTCATTTTCCTTGCGATTTTTTCCATATTTCACTTTTCATCCTGATTATGTTACTTGGTTGACGATAGCTCAAAGACTAACTGTCTAATAACTGAAACTTCGTATTTATACTAATCATGAGTTGCTGTACAGGCCACGCCCCCAATGCGCCTACTCACCCCTCTACAACCCGCTCATTCCGCGAATATAAAAACGCTCCCTCGTACTTGCAAATATTTATAGAAGAAAAAACTATTATTCACAAAAAATATGTAAATAATGGGTTACATTACATAACAATTTTGTATTTAAAAAAAAGCACAGAATAATTGAGATATTGGACTGAAAATTATTCCAGGTGTAGAAAAACAGGTTACATTTAGCTATGGAATTCTATTTCGTTCATATGACTACCGCGAGCACGTTTGCAGCGATCGATTCTTTCACCCATATTGGTCGGAACGTTGGCAATTTCGGGTTCGATATTGTCCTTGAGCTCCTCTAACGTTATTGATTTATTAGCATAAACCAACGACTTAACGCAACCCCATAAAAAATCTAACGGTGTTAAATGAGCGAAGTGGTCACTCAATCGGACCATTTCTCGAGATTATACGGTTACCAAATTTCTTCTTCAATCGATCAATTGTTTGATCAGCTGTGTCACATGTGGTACCATCTTGTTAGAACCACATATCACTGATATCAAGTCCATCCAATTCTGGCCAAAAATAATCTTCCAAGAGGGCACGACATCGAATACCATTGACCGTAACATGAAGATCATTTTCATCGACGAAAAAATATGTTTTAATCAGACCTCCGGTATGACATCCATTCAGTCTCTTGAAGCATATGTGAATTTGTTGCTGTCCAATAACGCATATTTTGCTTATTGACAACGTCGTTAAACCAGTGATAATAACACTGCTGAAGATGATTTCTCGATGAAATTCAGGATTGTCTTCAAATTTTAGCAGAGCCCAATCGGAGCTTCGAATGATTAAGAGACTTCAGTTCTTGACTTAATTTGACCTTGTAAAGGCACAAGCCAAGATCTTTACGCAAAATTCGCCACAATGTGGTTCGAGAGATTTTCAATTTTTGTGAATGGCGTAGAATCGACTGATTTGGCTCATTTTGATTTGAAACACGACTTCCTTGTCTCACTGGCACAGGAACATCCAGTAGTGAATATTATGACTCGAATTTATCCACTATAGCTAAGCTAAAAATAATTTTCCACGATGGCATGATAGCAAAATCCATTGACCACAACAAACTATTTTATCTACGAAAAAGTATTGTCTCACATTTTCGGTATGAAGCACTTTTTGTGGTTGTAATGGTGAAGCACATTGGGTTTATTACTATCCAATAACACATATTTTACTTATTGACAAAGCCATTAAGCCAAAAATGAACTTGATCGCTGAAGATGATTTTTCGATGAAATTCAGGATTTTGTTCAAACTTAGCAGAGCCCAATCGGAGAAGTTTCGGCGCTTCAAATGATCAAGAGGCTTCAGTTCTCGAGTTAATTTGATCTTGTAAGGGTGCAAGCCAAGATCTTTACGGAAAATTCACCACAATGTGATTTGAGAGATTTTCAATTTCTGTGAATGACGTGGAATCGAATGATTTGGCTCGTTTTGAACTCAAGCACTTACAGCTGCTATTTTTCGGTACTTCGACCGGTGCGTTGTCATACTGGCACAGGAACATCCAATAGTGAATATTTTAACTTGAATTTATCCACTATAGCACGCACAGCCTGTCTGATGGAAAGATTATTACGACTGGAAATTAGAGTAAGCGTTCTTAAAGTTGCGACCACCGACTCAGAGTTACGGTAAAAATTTCCAAACGTTGCTCATTCGTGAACTTTACCACCATAAAAAATGTTAACCTGTACTGACATTTCGACGTTGACAAATCATGAAAAACTTTCAAGGCCGTGTTTATATTAAAAGACAAAATTGTTATGTCCCTATTGGAAAACCAGATATTTGTAAACGTACATATCCGTTACACAAGTATGTTGTAAAGAGAATACATTTCCTAAATATTTTCTACTTAATTTTAGAAATGCCAAAAATTACCTTAACGACGATAAGTTAACAAAATATATATTTCTTGTTATTTTCACGCAAAATAATTACAAATACAAGACAGGATATTACAATTAGATAAAACGGGATATTCTGGGAAAACCAAGATAAACGATATTACCTGATACGTAATCATCTGGAGTATGCATACATACTGATTAGGACGGAGTTATGTGACGCTTGATTTTGTGGTCATTTTATAAGTTAAATATAGTAGATTCATTCAAAGCTATTGGCGTTTTCATATTTTTCATATTAAATATCAATTTCAAAACTTGCATAACTTGCATAAAAACATTTTAAATTAGCGAAAGGAAAATATGTGAACTAACGACTTCTCCCCTAACAGCACGGTATTCCAGGCTATTACTTTAGCTGATACAGTCCACGTTCTTAGTGTTGTTTATTTCTTCTATTATTATTATTCAGGTATGTGTAAGATACGTATCAATATACAACCATGCTCAGATGTATTAGACACCCCAGGTAAAAACCCTTATTCTCGGTATTATCCAAGTCTGACGGAAATTAACCGTAAAAATAGTTAATGGTATTTACAGAAATGCGTTTTTGAATACCCTAGTTAATCCCCTACTGAAAAGAATATGTGGAAAGGGGAAATTGTGGATTTTAGAAATTTAGTGTCATTCTAGCAGTGTGTGAGCAACGTGCGTTTGTGAGTTTGTGGTAGAGATCAATTAGATTATCCTATTTTTTCACGTTGTGTCAGTTATTTGTTGGAGAAATATGCCTAAAACACGTGAGTTGTCGATTGGGGAACGCGCCCAAATAGTGCTACTGCATTCCCAGAAGTTATCAATAGCTGCAATTGCAAAAAAAAATGTTCGCGATGTGCAGTCCGTACAACCATTAGTCGCTATCAGGAGAGTGGGTCGTTTGTTAACAGACCAAAAAGTGGCAGAAAACCCTGTACCTCGATTAGAGAAGACAGAATTTTACAAAGACTGGCTCTCAGTGATAGGAAAAAATTGTTGAAACAGCTCGCCAGTGAGCTGAAACAGCGTTATCGCGTAACAGTTTCTGCGCAAACAGTGAGAAGGCGTCTCCAGCGTGCTGGTTTACGAGGGTGTAAAGCGCAACGTAAACCGCTTTTAACTGACGTTCATAAAAAGAAGCGGTATTTATGGGCCAAACAACATGAAAATTGGACAATCGAGAAGTGGTCGAAGATTCTTTGGTCTGATGAATCGAATATCGAGGTATGTAAGTACATCTTCATGACTAATATTCTTATCGTTGTATGCAATTCAGTCTACATGTAACATTAAACAAAATTAATCCTGTCTAAGTGCTAACTTTCTTCTTTTGCCTGGCAGCTTTGGGGATTACCTGGGACGCTATACGTTCGGCGTAGGCAAGGGGAAGCTTATGAACCACAATGTATCATTCCCACAGTAAAATTTGGAGATGGTAGTATCATGGTTTGGGGTTGTATGTCTGCATACGGTGTTGGAGAAGTGTACCTGTGCGATGGACGGATGAACAGCCACCGCTATTTAGCCATGTTGGAGGAAGTATTAGAACCGTCTGTGCTAAAACTATTCGACCAGGATATTCCACAATACACAGCAAGATAATGCGCCCTGCCACAAATCGGGAGCTGTGCGTTGGTTCGAGGAAAACACTGTAGAGGTATTGAATTGGCCGCCGCAATGTCCCGATTTGTCGCCCATTGAAAATTTGTGGCGTATCTTAAAAACTAAGATCACGGAACATAAATGCCTGTCAAAAGCAGAATTATCAACAAAAATTCGCGAAATATGGGCTGCAATACCACCGGCAGAGTGTTACAATTTAGTAGCAAGTATGCCTCGACGAGTGCGAGCTGTCATTAAGGCCAAGGGCGGAGCGACAAAATATTGATAAATTGTACTATATTACTAAATAACACTTTGTACATAATTTTCACAACAGTTTTATTTTCCTCACCTCTCTTTTAACTAAACTATATAAACTATATATGTATGTATGTATCTACATAAATTCGTAAGGTGTCTAATACATTTGAGCATGGTTGTATATTTTGAATATTATTGACTGAAAAATACGCAGCAAATATTCTACGATTATTTATGTGTAGAAAAATATCCTTATACACATTGCAGCACCACGCAATGTTGATAGCAGTGTTAAAGTGCAAGTTTTAGTTTATTAGACAAGCATTGCATTACACAAAAAATACTGCAAGTTGAGTACAATCATAGTTGTTTTAACGTATTCAAATTTTCCCGATTGACAAATTTCTGGCGTGAAGAGTCCGTGACTTCACCTCGTTAAATTTTGTTTAACCCCAATATTTCCCGTAAAATTTTCAGACCTGTTGCCTCTGATGTCTGAACTCACTACACAATAATCAAATTTTTTTTACAATCTGTCAGCACGAGCGTTTGCGACACATCCTTGTATATGAGTTTAACATATGAACCAATGCAGAATCATTTGCGCCGTTTACGGAGAAAATGTAATTGGGAGAAGTACGGCACATAAATGGTTTTCTCAATTTGAAGAGAGCTACTTTGACATAAACAAGTCTCATTGTTCAGGAAGACCATCAGACTTTGATGAAGATCTTTTAGTTCATGATTATCCATGCTGAATAACTCGAAATTGGCAATTATAATCAATTGTAACAATGGATTATAATACGACCTTTGCATTTTATGGGTAAAGTTCTAAACTGGGTGTTTACTTGCAGAATGTTTTGAGCGAAACAAGAATCAGCGTGGCAACGTTTGTGCTTCTTTTGTAGCTCGTCAACAAGATCAACCGTTTTTGTCCTACGTTGTTACTGGCGAAAAAATGATGTCTTTAAGTTTTCGTCAAGAACAGGAAAGAATGGCGTAGCCCTGACAAAAGGGCAACTCCTCTGGCATGAGCTGATATTTATTCGCATAATCTAATATGCATCTGATGGGACAAAGAGGGCGTCGTCTAGTATTAACTGCTGCCGAGAAATGAGACCATCACTGCTGAGATTTATTATCAAAAACGTCGGCTTGAAGCCGCAATGCAAGAACAAAAATCAGGTAGACATCATCAAGTCATTTTGCAGAACGATAACACTCCCCCTTGTTCATACTGCTAACATTACAAAAGCGGATATTCAAGAACTCGATTGGGAGGTCATTCCACATCCGTCTAATTCTCCTAATCTCGCTCTGTCAGATTTCCATCTCTTTCGAACTTTATCAAACAACCTTCTACATTCTTTAATAGTGATGTCGCGCTGCAATATTGACTTGATGACTTCTACATTTCCAAACTACCGGATTACTTTAGGTATGGAATCGAAAAATTACAATATCGTTGGGAGGCAATGTAATAATGAAAGAGGATATATTCTTAATTAGTTCACGTATGTTGTTTGTTAAAAAATTAATAAATTTGAAGTTCAATAAAGTTGGTATGAACTTAATTATCAACCTGAGAATTAAAAAAAGTTTATTTCTACTGGGTGAGCAAACTCAAGTGAAGTGTGGTGGTATCATAAAGGTCCCTAGTTTCATCTTTTTTAGTTTTCGTAAGTTGTCCATAAGAATTTCTGAATATTACCGATACGCTGTTCTTATTTACTTACGTGTTTTTGGTTAAATTATTTAGTTTTGTCTTCCCTCGTATTTTGACTAATTTTCTGGCTATTGTAAGTGCATCCAAAATTGTCTTTTTCAAGACACTTGATAACGAATTTGCATATATTGTGGTAAGTAAAAATCGTAAAGTTTATACAACCTGTAAAATGTAATTATTTAATATTTTCAGTTATTGAGTTCACAGCCAATAGGCCGTTCACGATCCAACAATGCCATTCACTGTCCAACAGGACGTTTTCATTATTGCATCTCATTTTAGAAGTGGAATGCAGAATGATGATGTACACCGTAACAGATTAGTGCAGCGCTTTATGGAGACAGGCAGTGTTTTAAAACGTAAACGAGAAAGTTTTAAACATGTGCTAACGGATGAAGTCGTGATAGATATTCAACAAAGAATTGAAGTTAGTCCAAATAAATCATTGAGAAAGAAAAGGATATTTCCAGCAAGTGCTACGGCTCACACAGCGCAAGCAAGCATGCATTTCTTACAAGAACATTTCGGTGAGAAACTTATTAGTAGAGGCTTTTATCCACCTCGCTCTCCTGATTTGACGCCACTAGACTTTTTTTTAATTAGTTATCTAAAAAATAAAGTCTTTGCTAACAGACTACATGATCTTCAACAACTACAAGCAGCAATTACATATTAAATAAATAATATCTCCATAGAAGTATTACAAAATGTGTTCAATAATGTGAAAAGACGGGTAAACTTATTTATAGAAAATACCAGGTCGGCTGAAAAATCCCAGGTCTGACACATAGATGGCGTTACGGTTATTAAATCCATATGTTTTTTAGATAGTACTAACCTTCAAACAAAACGTGCCAAAATTTGACAGCAATCCGACCATTAGTTACTGAGATATTGCGTTAAGAGTGAAGCTACTTTTGTTATTTAAAAAAATGGAAAAAAAAGAATTTCGTGTGCTGATAAAGTACTGCTTCTTGAAGGGAAAAAATACCGTTGAAGCAAAAGCATGGCTTGATGAGGAGTTTCCGGACTCTGCGCCAGGAAAATCAACCATAATTGATTGGTATGCTAAGTTTAAACGTGGTGAAATGAGCACCGAAAACGGCGAACGCAGTGGACGACCAAAAGAGGCTGTCACCGACGAAAGCATCAAAAAAGTTCGCAAAATCATTTTAAATGACCGTAAAGTAAAGTTGATCGAGATAGCTGACATCTTAAAGATATCAAAGGAACGTGTTGGACACATCGTGCATGAATATTTGGGCATGCGGAAGCTCTGTGCAAAATGGGTGCCGCGCGAGCTCACAATCGATCAAAAACAACAACGAGTTGATGATTCTGAGCTGTGTTTGAAGCTGTTAAATCGTAATAAAACCGAGTTTTTGCGTCGATATGTGACAATGGATGAAACATGGATTCATCACTACACTCCAGAGTCCAATCGATAGTCAGTCGAGTGGACTGCACGCGATGAACCGGCTCCAAAGCGTGGAAAGACGCAACAGTCAGCTGGAAAAGTTATGGCGTCAGTTTTTTTTGGGATGCGCATGGAATAATTTTCATAGATTATCTTAAAAAGGGCCAGTCCATCAACAGCGACTATTATACAGCGTTATTGGACCGTTTGAAGAACGAAATCGCAAGAAAACGGACCCATATGAAGAAGAAGAAAGTGCTGTTTCACCAATACAATGCACCGTGTCACAAATCAATGAAAACAATGGCCAAATTAAGTGAATTGGGTTTCGAATTCCTTCCCCATCCACCGTACTCTCCAGATGTGGCCCCCAGCGACTATTTCCTGTTTGCAGACCTCAAGAGAATGCTCGCCGGGAAGAAATTTAGCAGGGATGAGGAGGTGATCGCCGAAACTGATGCCTATTTCGAGGTTAAAGACAATTCGTACTACAAAAATGGTATCGAAAAGTTGGAAGAACGCTATAATCGGTGTATCGCCCTCGAAGGCAACTATGTTGAATAATAAAATCGAATTTTGTCAAAAAACTGTGTTTTACTATGGTAGACCGGGGACTTTTCAGTTCGATTGTTAATGGTACACATTTCCAACATTTACTGCAATAAAAAACTTTGAATATATTATCTGTTGTTGTTATTTACCTTAAAATAAAGCTCGGAATATATTATCGGTTGTCATTATTTACATTTTATAACTGGATATCTTACAAGAACATTTTACAAAACATCGACAAAATACATTAATTATTTTAATAAATTTCTCATCTGTCAAATGTCAAGAACCGTGTGAAAATAATTTGCTATAAAATTGTTTAGCCAACATTTGAAATTGGACTAGGGACTCTTATGATACCACCACACTTCACTTGAGTTTGCTCACCCAGTATTTTCTTTTTTTTAATAGTACGATTTTTTACAAAATTTTGTACAAACTAAAATGATTTCTATTTTATTAATAATATTGTGGATTGTGGCATTTTAATTTCACTTTAAATACGAAGGAAATGGGTACCCAAAAAATTATAAGAAAAACCTCTAAATAATGAATGTAACACTTCATGACACTTCATGACACTTACACATGTACGTACATGTGTGTTCAGAATAAATCAAAAGGAAGAGGAAGCTCGATATGCCTTGTGCAACAGAAAGAAAACGCGATAAACATTACCACAGGATTTGGTAGATAAGAAAACCCAATTAAGTATTACATATATATTTAAAATACCGGATTTTTATGGAATATTTAACGATGTACCTATTTTTTAATTATTACTAACTTTTGTACGTACAAATTTTTGATATAGAAATAAATATTACAATGTAAAATAACGCAATAAATACATAATTAAAAAAAAATGAATCAATTAAATCAATAGAAATACTCAGTACTGTATTTATTTTTAGTTAACTAATAAATATTTAATTTTTTGTATTTTGTGCGAATAGGGCTCGTGATATTCTGTATGAAATAGGAATTAAAGTATTTTATAAACCTACAATAGATTTTTAATAAATATTACATGAAGTATAACACACACAGTCTGTCGCAGAGAAAATCGAACTTTTTTAAAATAAAAACAAAAGCTTACTATTTTGGTAAAATTCATTTTATTCAAAGTAATCGCCTAGTAGTCGTCTTCGGGTTCAATACGTTTTGCCTGGTCAATTAGCATGTCGAATGAATTTTTAAGTTCGTCTTTAGAGATGTCCTTCAAGATCGCTGTCGATGACTTTTTAATGGCTTCGACGTCGGCATAACGCTATCCTTTCATCGACAAATGTAGTTTTGAGAATAGATACAAATCACAGGGAGCCAAATTCGGTGAATACGGTGAATAGTTGATGGTTAAAATACCATTTGTAGTTAGAAAATCAATAATAAGCGTCCAGCGATGATATGGTGCATTATCATGTAACAAACGCCAGCTATCATTTTCACAATATTGAGGGTGAACACGATGAATACGCGCCAAAAGACGCTTCGTAACACCAAGACAATATACAGCATTGACTATTTGACTAGTTGGTATAAACTCTTTCTGCATTATACCTTTTGAATCATAAAAACAAATCAACATTGTCTTCAATTTTTACGTCTCCAAACAGTTTTTTTTTTCGGTCTTTCTTCGCTGGATGCTTTCATTCAGAGCTTCCACCACGTCTCGTCGCCAGTTACAATAGAATACCTGAAGTTTTCGTCCTTTTTAGTTTAGTCAAGTCCGTACAATGTTGAATTCAGTTAGCTTGTGTGCTACAAACCTTGCACAAATCTTTCTCAATCCTAAATGCTGTGTCAAATTGCGATGAATCGAATCTTTGGAAATATTTAATTCCAATCCCATGTAACGCACTGAGGATTTCGGCTCATTTCTGACTCCATGCACAAGTTCGATGTTATTTTCCGTAATGATAGATTTTGTTTTGCACCACTTTGTTCGTTTGTTCGTCGTCATGTATGTCCGTACAACCGTGTTTAAATCGTTTATACCACTCATACACACTCGTACGTGATAAACACGCATTACCATACACAAATTAAACGTTTCAGTAAACGATTTACTGAGTTTAAAATAGAACTTGATATTTGTTCTTTGTTCAAAATTAATTTTTCAACCAAAGCTAAACACTCACTGTTACTTTATGCGCAATTTCTCTGCTTCTAATGATACAAATGTCATTATATTTTGACGTAACATTGGTGAAAGATCTAACTGACGCATAATTTTCCACTAAGAATTATTATTTTCAAAAAGTTCGGTTTTCTCTGCGACAGACTGTGTGCACAGTATTAATCGAAAACATAAAAATTCTGCTTTTACTAATAAAAATAAGCAAAAAAATCTAAAAAATTTATGCCGAGAAAAAGACCTTAGCAAACTTTCCAGGGGAAGAACAAAGGCACAAATGCCAAATTAAACAATTAAAGGAATTAATGAAAGTGAACTTGTGGAAATCATCACTAGTAACGATTAAATACAAAACGTTCAAAAACAAAGAAAACTGAATTCTTTAGAAACGTCTGATAATTTTTGAGAAAATTAAGATCTTAAAAAATTGTGGGAATCTAAATTCTAACTTTTGAAAGGTTGAATGCTTTTTTTGAAAAAACAGAGTACCTAGTAATGAAGCCCACCCCACATTTAGAGTTTTAAATAAAGTTCAACGCATTAAATTTAAAACGTATACTTCTATATCATATTTATATGCTGGTAGAGATTTTATCACGCATTTACAACTATAGGATATATGCATTTGCTTCAATATTTATTTAAACCTTCCTTGATTTAAATGAACCCTTTTAAAACTCTTAAATTGAGGTTTGGTGATGAGTAAACAATAGATTTAAGAACATTATAAACATTCTCGATTGGATTAAAGTCCGGTGAATTTCTAGGCCAAATCAATACTGGTGTACTGAAATCGCGAAAAACATTCTTGACAGATTTCGCCGTATAACACAGAGCCCCATCTTACATCAACATGGAAAGATTTTCCTTTGTGTCTAGTGAAGTAATAACGTGCACCAGAATGGTTTCTATTACATTTTTGTATTGATACTGGTTCTCTGTCTCTTCGGCAAAGTGCAGAGATCCTATTTCAGCACCAGTAATGCATGACCATAAAATTATTCCTTTCTGTAACGTTTCGAAACTCTTACTTTTCTAGCAATTTCGCTTTGAGAATACCGAGCAGTCCCGAATGAAGGTTCTATTCTAATTCGTTTACTGTTGTAATATTTTTCGTCTTTTCCATTGCGCATAAGTTCGTTATGAAAAATAAAAATATAAAATGAGCGCACCACTAATCTAACTACATTACACTAAACTAAAAACGATAATTACGTTGTTATAAACATACTCTTTGAGAGTTCCAATAATTCTGATTAAATTTACCTGTATTAACGCATTATACGACTCCTTCGCTTTCCTAGAATTTGGCTAATGCAGGTAAAGATTATAAGTTCGGTAAGGGAATGAAGACCCCGAACTATTAATGAAATAAATTTTACATAACATTGTAAATAACATGTACACTACAGGCCATAAGTGAGGGATCACTTATCATAAATAAAAAAACACTTGTATTTTAGACACATCCCTTAGACTTTTACCCGTTTTGGTGAGAATAATTGAAATAACAGTTTAGATGTAATTCTGAGAAGGATTATTCGCATTATTATTATAAATTAGATAAATATATTTGTTTCTGAAAAATATTGTAAATCCTTTTAATAGTTTTATGGCGTTTATTTAATAGAAATATTTTATATACCGCAATAAATTTAATAGGGTTTACAACGCAATATTACTATAATGGTATTAGGAATTCATAGTAAACTATTTAGCAATTTAAAAATTAGTTTTCGCGCAGCATTTGTCCGAGTAAGTTGCAATACGAGTATTTGAGAACAGACGTAAAAGTAACTTATAAAAATACCGAAAAGGAAGTAACTTAGCGCAGAAACTCGTAGTTCTATAATAACGCTACATGGTGAAAAATTTTCACTGCGACAAATAGCCCAAAAGTAAAATTTATCTTATCACGCGGTGCAAGGAAGTGTGAAACGATATTCACAAAGTGGATAATTACAACCAACAAAACGTTGCGGAAGGCCAAGGGTAACTACCAGACAAGAGGATTTGCGCTTAAAAATACTATCAAAACGAAATAGGCGCCTCAAAGCTCCTCAGCTTCGAGCAGAGCTGAATGAAGGCCGTCGAAAGTCGGTGTTACTGACTACTGTAAAACGACGTTTGATAAAGGCGGAACTACATGGACGTATTGCAGCTCGAAAACCATTATTGAATCCACGAAATCGTAAAAAACGGTTATAATGGGCCCAGGACCATCAACACTGGAACATGGAACTGTGGAAGCAGGTGTTATGGACAGATAAGTCAAAGTTCCAAGTGTTTGGTAGTAATCGACGAGTTTTCGTTCGAAGACAAGCGGGCGAAAGGATGTTACCCGAATGTGTAGTGCCAACTGTTAAACACGGGGGAGGTTCTGTGCTAGTTTGGGGATCCTTTTCCTTTGATGGTGTCGGAGATTTGTACCGCATTAAAGGCATTTTAAAAAAAGAGGGGTACCTGAAGATTTTGGAGGAACATGCAATTCCGTCTGGATTAAGGTTAATTGGTGAAGGTTTTCACCTACAACAAGATAATGATCCCAAACACACTTCCCAACTTTGTAAAAACTATGTGAATCAAGAAGAGGAGGAAGAGGTGCTGATAAATATGATTTGGCCACCACAATCACCCGATCTCAATCCTATCGAATTACTGTGGGATGAAGTAGATAGAAACGTGAGAGAAAGCTGTACACATTCGCAGAAACAGCTTTGGGAGCAACTTACAAGGGTGTGGAATAATTTACCAATGGATACGCTCCAGAAACTTGTATGGCGGTTGCCTAATATTTGTAAAGAATAATTAAGCGCAGAGGTGGATACTTCGACGAAAGTCGAATATGATAAGAAATTCTACAGAATATGTTGAAATTATTTTATTTTATAAGGAAAACTGTTCATTTGTCTCGTAGATATAGTTTTGTAGAAATATACGTTTTGTTTCACTAAGCGTGCATGTTTTTTTAAATTTCATCTACTGATCCCTCACTTATGGCCTGTAGTGTATGTACATATACTGTAGGCTAACAGTCTGTGTATTTAAGAAATATGTACGTTTATCTTTCTGTGAGAGTGTAATATCATGTATTTAAAATATATTATTCATTTCAACTGAGAACTAGGCAAATTTAATTATTAAATACTGTACGTCATTTTGTTTTGTGGTTTAGATCCAATACCAAATGCAAACTAACACTCCTATTGTACATTTTCGTAATTTTGTTAGACGGAACATGTTCACAATGCTTACATACAAAACAGCTGATTCATGTCTGTTTAAACGAATACATTACTAGTAGCTGGTGTATTTTTAGAGGGAGTCGAACTAATGAATCATCAAATATTATTTTTATTCTGGACGTGCACAAAACATATGTGGTATATTGCATAAACATTGCATGCATATGTAAGACGTATACATCGAAATATAATCTATACATTGTAACACAAAGATCCTCGAAACTAGTGACTAATCTAATCTATCAATTATGAATGTTAAATTTAAATAATGTTTGATTCTGAGAAGCAAAAATAAATAGTGATAATTCCTCTATATTTACATATTATCAATTCCTATTTATTATTGTTATTACGATTGCTAGAATTGTATAGAATTGTACAATTTGAATAGTTAATTAGAGGAAAATGTTTAGCCAATATACGAGGGTAGTTTGGCATATAGTGAGAATGGAAAAGAAAAACGAATTTTTTAAATACAAAATAATTTTTTTTTCAATATATTCTCCTAAAAGAGCAATACATTTATTCCAACGGTGCTCCAATGCCCTTATGCCATCTCTAAAATGCGATTGCGGAAGGCTTGCAAAATACTCATTTACGAAGACGATAAGCTCGTCGTTAGACGAAAATTTCTTTCCACCTAGTGCCGTTTTCAATTTTGGAAAAAGGTGGAAGTCGGAAGGGGCTAGATCCGGCGATTAAGGCGCATGCGGTACTAATTGGAAATGCAACTCGTGGATTTTGGACATCGCAACTGTGCTGGTATGCGAGGGAGCGTTGTCTTGGTGAAACAGAATCTTTGCCATTCCTGGCGGTTTAGCACGAATCTCAACATTTAATTTTTGTATAACTTCTGCATAATATTGTCCGTTTATTGTGGGACCTTTCTGAAGGTAATCAATGAGCAAAATGCCCTTTGAATCCCAAAAAAGTTTATGTCATCACCTTGTTTGCCGATAAAGTGGCTTTTGCTTTCTTTGGAGGTGCAGAACCACGTTTTAACCATTGTTTCGACTGTTGTTTAGTTTCGGGTGTATTGTAGTGTATCCAAGTTTCATCGCAAGTAACAAATCGCTTACAAATATCAACCGGATTCCGCTTATAAAGGTCCAAACACTCATTGGAAATGCGCAAACGAGTGAACTTTTGATCAGTCGTAAGCAATCGCGGCACCCATCTTGCCGAAAGCTTGGAAAGGCCCAATTCTTTCGTTAAAATGTGGTGTACGCGTTCTGTTGAAATGTTTACCATGTCTGCTATCTCTCTCACTTTGAGTCGTCGATCTTGAGTAATAATATTATGGATTTTTATAATCATTTCCTTAGAAGTCACGATTTTGGGTGCTGCAAAGCGCGCTTCGTCAACACAGCTTGTTTTACCACGTTTAAATTCATTTAGCCATCTACTTATTGTGGCGGATGATGGAGCAGATTCACCTAACTCATCTTTTATTTCAGTAGCTTTCATACCTTTAATTACGAAGTATTTAATCACCGCACGATACTCTGCTTTTTCCATTTTAACAAAACGACGTGTTGCTTCTTTTTCAATCAGCTGCCAAAAATAAACTAATCAACCGATTTATCTAAATATCGAACTGTAAACATATAAATAGGCAATCTAAATTACAGTGCATTTATTTTACCAATTATAGAGCGCCACCTATGTGTCATTCTCACTACTTGTCAAACTATCCTCGTACAGTCGAATTGTAGTGAAACTATAAACAAAAAATTTAAGCTCTTTTTTAAATAAATTCTATTAGTCATGCAAGAAAATTTTAAAAATATAAACTTTAACCGACAAAACCAAATTTTGATAGAGAAACGAATTCGTATTTTATATAATGAGAAGATAGTGAATTATGTAAACATAATTTTAATACCATATTATTATTATATATAATATATATAAACATATATAAACATTCTTATCAATCAGTGCTTGACTCTTATTGCAATTTTCAAAACTATTACTCATTCTTTATCGAAAAGATTTATATTGCTTTTCTATAAGTATGTCATCCTTCAAAATTAGTAATTTTAAAATAAAAAAAAGAAAATACTTTGCTTCTTTGGCGAAACACAAAAATATATTCAAGGAATATCGTTTCTCTATGTTTTCTTTCTAATTTTAAATATAATTTTTTAATGTTCAAATAAGTGGAATTCTATGGTAGACACATACATACATATACATATTTCTACGAAATGTGTTTCGTTATTACCGAAAATATTTTATTAATCGGAAAGTTTTGCCGATTTTTGTTTCTTAGAAAAAAGCTTTAAGAACATGCGGTCGTTAAAATACTTTTAAAGTTTAATCGTACGACTTTTATTTAAAATATTACTAAAATTCAAAATGCAGCCGTAATGTGCTGTGTTCACAAATTAAAAAGATGTGTCTGTTCGTTTGAGATGTTGTAACCATTGTATGAATTTAAAAATATTAAACTCGACAGAAATTATTTAGAGGGTGAATTTTATAAATACACGTAGTGTTTGAAGATGTTTCGTTATGTTTCAGGCAAATTAATACAGTTTCGGTTATGAGTTTTCTCCGGATCGACTTTCAATATTAATTATGACATTTTACTTAATCACTAAGGTTGATATATAACCCCTTTCCACACTTTTGTAATTCTGTATACGCATTTCGACAACCAAGCATTTGATACATTTGATAAAGAATGTGTATAATTATCGTGAATTAGACACGTATGAAAGCATGCACACCTTAAAGAATAAAAGACATGTGGTGAGTAGTGACAATGGACCAATCCAGACGACCCTTTTCGGTTTGCTTAATGTCCGAATAAGAGAAACACAGTAATAAATCACATGCAGGTACTTATCGGTCGTGTCCGTGTTCTTTGTTTCAATGTCAATCATCCTAGTTTAAGTAAAATAATTTTTAAAAATCTTGTGAAACGAACATTTAGTGTACATTTAGGTTCTCAACACACCGTACGGAGCGTGTTTTCGTACAGGTATTTTTCGCCGTGCTTTACCAGGTGAGACACTTTGGCGGTTATCTGCTGATGATGACAACTTGGTTGTCGAAATGCGTATACAGAATTACGAAAGTTAATGTGGAAAGGGGTTATATGTCAACCTTAGTGATTAAGTTAATCAACCATAGGCTCCATCAACTTCAACATGACATTTTACGATGAAAATTGGAATAAAATGCCCCTCAATATTAGTAGCGCTTTAATAAATGTTTAACGTATCACGTTTGATAATTCTGTATTATATTCAGTTTCGACTTTGTTTGGAATATATCAAGTATGCGATTAACGGAGAGCAATGTGAACGTTTGAGCATCATTAGTGGTATGGAACCAAAATGATTCATTTTCGGATAATCTATGTAGTTACAGAAAATGTAAAATTGGTTCACTACAGCTATCTTATAAGAGAGTGAAGGTGTATACAGAGTCTGTCGCAGAGAAAACCGAACTTTTTTAAAATAAAAACAAAAGCATACTATTTTGCTAAAATTCATTTATTTTATTCGAAGTAGTCGCCCTCGACCTCAATACAACGTTTTGCACAGTCAATTAATATGTCGAATGAATTTTTAAGTTCATCTTTAGAGATGTTCTTCAAGATCGCTATCGACGCCTTTTTAATGGCTTAGACGTCGGAATAACGCTGTCCTTTCATCGGCAAATGTAGTTTGGAGAATAGATAGAAATCACAGGAGCCAAATCCAGTGAATACGCCATTTGTAATTAGAAAATCAGTGATAAGCGTCGAGCGATGAGATGCATTATCATGTAACAAATGCCAGCTATCATTTTCACGATATTGAGGGCGCACACGACGAATACACGCCAAAAGACGTTTCATAACACCAAGATAATATACAGCACTGAATGTTTGACTAGATGGTGCAAACTCTTTGTGCACTATGCATTTCGAATCATAAAGATACTTCCTCATACGGCTTCACTTTGACTTCTCCAAACGGCTTTTTTCGCTAGAATACTTCCATTCAAACGTCTCATCGCCAGTTACAATAGAATACCTGAACTTTTCTTCCTTTTTTGAGTCTTTAATCAAGTCTGTATAATGTTGAATTCAGTTAGCTTGTGTGGTACAAACCTTGCACAAATCTTTCTCAGTCCCAAATGCTGTGTCAAAATGCAATGAATTGAATCTTTGGAAATATTTAATTCCAATTCCACGTAACGCACTGAGGATTTAGGTTCATTTCTGATAACTCCATGCGCAAGTTCGATGTTATTTTCCGTAACGATAGATTTTGTTTTGCACCACTTTGTTCGTTTGTTCGTCGTCATGTATATCCGTACGACCGTCTTTAAGTCATTTATACCACTCATACGCACTCGTACGTGATAAACACGCATTACCATAAACTTGTTTCGTCAAATTAAACGGTTCAATAAACGATTTACTGAATTTAAAACAGAACTTGATATTTACTCTTTGTTCAAAATTAATTTTTAGACCAATGCCAAGTACACACTTTTACTTTATGCACAATTTCTCTGCTTCTAATGATGCAAATTTCATAATATTTTGACATAACATTGATGAAAGATCTACCTTGCCGACTCATATTTTTTTAATAGATGGCGCCACTAAGAATGACTATTGTAAAACAGTTCTCTGCGACTCGGAAAATGGGTTCCGGCAATTGCAAAATCGAATTTGTACTAAATGAAGAAAATCTTATAATTTTGATGTCTTAAACATGAAAAATAATAATAATAATAATAATAATAATAATAATAATAATAATAATAATAATTTATTAAGTTACCCAACAGAGATTATTACTCCAAAACGGGTAACAAACAAAGAAATACAAAAAAAAATTAAACAATAGTTACATTGTGAAAATGAAATATGTATCTTAAAACAAAATATATTCATACAAATAGTGGTCATAGCAAATCGTACTGCAGATTGTTGAAATTCACCGCCGAATGAACCAAAGGGGCCTTCAGCAAAATATTGGTCCTTGCCATAGGGACATAAATCAGTTGATTCGCCCTAGATCCCAGGCGTGGAACAATGAAATAAACACGCGACAGTAAATCCGACGTATCAACCCTCCCAGTAACGACTCTCTGCATAAATAAAGCGCTAAGAGTTTTTCTCCTATCAGACAGCGATACGATGTCATGTCGCTCCAACAACTCGTTGTAATTCACTCCACGGACAGGAGATCGACCATCACACTTAAATGAGAGGTATTTCAGAAATTTGCGTTGTATCTGTTCCAGGAGGCTAGTTTGAGATTTGTAGATGGGGTACCAGACTATAGATGCATATTCCAGTTTGGAAACGACATGAGCAAAGAAAAGAGTCTTCAAAGTGTCCATATTATGAAAGTATCGGCATGTGCGAATTATAAAACCGAGAGATCTGGAAGCCGCAGCCGTCACACCAAGAACATGATCGGAGAAAGTAAATTTCTCGTCAAATATTACCCCAAGATCTCTAATCGAGGACTTACGAGAAATCGTAACACTGCCAATTGAGTAACAGGATTCTATTCTAGAAATCCTTCTAGAGTAAGACACTAGGAAACACTTCTCAATGTTTAAACTTAAACGGTTACACAAGGACCAGTTATAGATTTTGCTGACATTGGCCTGCAACAAATCAACGTCGGACTGCGAGTCAATTCGATGAAAGATTTTAATATCATCGGCGTAAGCCAAGACCGGGCAGTCGATAGACCTAATCAAGTCATCCACAAAAATATTAAACAAAAGTGGTCCAAGGTTAGACCCCTGTGGAACACCGGAGGAAGAATGAAAGAACCGAGACTTAAACCCATTGTAATAAAATAATTAAAAAAAATGATCCCAAGGTGTATTGTTGGAACTAATCTTAGGAACTCATGCAGACCTATGTTTCAAAAGTTGCATTTTTTCTTTTTTATGGTCCAACAATTGTCTAATACTGCTTTATTTAGGTATTTATGAACTCTAACAATGAGGCACGATTACTTTGAAACATTCTCACCTAAATTTAAACATACGTATTTTCAAATTTTATATAAAGTTTGCGGGAATTTGTAAGTGATAATTGATTAGATAGTTATTGCTTTTTGATGTCATTCATGTGACTACTTTATACAAGATTGAAGTGGCACAGACGTCGTTTGTCATAAGAATCGTATCAGTTGTAACAATCTCGAAAACTTATCTGATAATTTAGCACATGTGCATGTAGGCGGATTTCTCATAATAAATTTTTCTGCTAGAGTTACACAATGTACGCCACCGTTTTTATTTGCCAGTAACGTATAGAAATGATTTAGTAGTAATTTATATTACTTAATTGCGATTAGTATTCTGTCAGCGATTTGAGACGACAGATAAACAAAACCAGATTAAAAAAATAAAGGAATCACGTTCGTTCATGTTCATTTATTTCATTTAATAGATTTTGATGCTTTAATATTTGTTTATTTGACAACAATAAATATTCTTGCTGCAATATTAATATAACTTTATGGTTTTCTTGTCCGGTTCAGATTGGAATATGCTTCAGTTGTGTGGTACCCGCTTTACCATTGCTTTAGCGTGTTCAAAAGAGGTTACCATCCTGCCTTTGGTTCGAGCAGTTTTGATTCCTGGTATACGCAGTAGTTTTTCTTTATAAATTAATAAATAATTTTACTGAGAGTGCTGTTGCTCAAATATTTATCCTACAGGATTGATATATGGTCATATAATTTGAATCTATTATTGGTCCTTGTATATATATATATATATACACTACCGTTCATTATTTGGGCACCCATATTTTATAAAATTATTTGAACAGCATAGCTTGTAGGAAATTCATTCTTGTAATATTGGGGTATAAGGAAAGTATTAAATCTACAGCTGCATGCATAGTATTACTTTATTACCTGCACAATTTTGATTCTATGGTATACTTTCTGCAGGGAGAAAGCTAGTGGCGGTTTTCTGGACATTGATAAATTAATAAATAATTTTACTGGTTCTTATGTGCTGTTTTCCTAGGTTGATTCCCTCGTGCCTAGTTTTGACACTAGATCATCGGCGACCTTCTCAATAGCTAGGGCAAGAATCAATGTTCTCTACAAGGCTCCATTGGTATATATGTCCAGAAATGCCAATGTATTGTACGAATATCCCTTTCGTTAATTTGAATCTATTATTGGTCGCTCAGTTTTTTTTTATGTATGACTTGGATTACATAATTATAAGTGTATATATATATATATATATATATATATATATATATATATATATATATACAGGCTGACCACGGGAAGTATTAACATTTTGAAAACAGCAAAACGGTGTTAATTTTTTAAACAAAAAATATATTTACTTTTCTGACATGTTTGTTAGGATATGCCATTTAATTTAACTTGCAAAAATAAGGTCAGGAAGGTGACGGCCGTCTTCTCTGATGAAGTTTTCAATTCTGTTGAGGTGGTTAGTGCCACCTCTTCACGAATTGCCTCTTTCAAGTCTTCCAAATTACGAGGTTTGCGTTGAAAAACTTTCTCCTTCAAATCGCAGATGTTGAGGTCGGGAGAACGAGGAGGCCAGGGCACATCTCCAAATCTTGAAATGACATGACCTGGGAACAAGTTTTGCAGCAACGTCATCGAAACTCTTGCTGTGTGTGCAGTAGCTCCATCTTGCTGAAACCATATGTACTGTTGCAAGTTGAGCATCTGCAGTTGTAAGAAAAAAAAATCGTTGATCATACGCACGTACCGATTCGCGTTCACTGTCACCGCAACTCCATCCTTTTCAAAAAAGAAGGGGCCAATAACATGTTGTCTCGACACCGCACACCATACAGTCACACGAGGCGAATGGAGACGTTTCGCATGAAGCTGTCTTGGGTTTTCCTCTGCCCAGTATCTGCAGTTCTGTTGGTTCACTGTCCCATTTAGGTAAAAGTGAGCTTCATCGCTCATGAAAATCAGAACGTCAGGCTCATCGTGAAGGAGAACTTGCATTTGAGTAGCGAAATCCAACCGTTGGGGGGTAGTCAGTTTCTTTTAACTCCTGTACACACAATCTTGTAAGGATGAAACTTGAGATCCCGTTTCAAAATTTTTCGGACTGACTCACGTCCCATGTGTAATGAAGATGCGTGCCGTCGAGCTGAACGACCAGGACTCCTAACCATTGCTGTTCTTACTCTGTCAATGTTCTCTGGAGTCCTCACTGTTCGTGTAGCGCCTGGTGGTTTCTTCCCCATAATGTTGCCTGTGGACCGAAAACTTGTAACCCATTTCATAATCGTTGGTCGGGTAGGTACGGCTCCATGCCGTCCAACGTTAAAATGAATGCGAAAATCACGCTGAATCATTATTTCTTACATAAGAATCGTACGTAAACACGCGATGTTGAACTGTCCACGGCTCCATTGCGACTGGAATACCTAAATGTCCACTGCTTGGGAGGTGAATGACCGCCCGCCCCTCCCCCCATGATTTGCCGAGGCCGAGTACAGTCGCATCAAAAATGTAAATACATCCCGTGGTCACCCTGTATATATATATATATATATATATATATATATACATTTTTTTTTGTTAATTGGATTCTTATTTTTCTTTGTATTACATTACTGCACCTATTTTTGTTTCAATTTTAATTTTATTCTTGTCCTGTAAATGGTCTGTGTAACTGTTGGGCATTAAAGATTATTATTATTATAACTTCTTAAGCACGTTTCAACAAGGTTTAATCATATTCTCTGGATATTAAGTTCAGTTTCCATTTGAAATTCTTCATACAGTTTTTGTTCAATTCCGTTACTATTGTTTTCCATTTTTTTTCGAAACTTTCTTTGGTTTTTAGTCCAAATAGTCTTGCTAACATTCAATTTTTCTATTGACTTGCTTCAAAGCATATCTGCCTAAAAAATTAAGGATATTTTAGAGTATTCGAAAGGCGTAAAATCATGGTCAAACAATTTCGTCTTCATTCGAATGTTTCCCAATGAAGCCCTGCAATGTTGCAAAATGGTTATGTATTTGAAGTTGAATTTGATGGAGCCTGTGGTTGATTGACTTGATCAATAAGGTTGATATATAACCCCTTTCCACAATTAACTATTTGTAAATTCTGTATACGCATTTCGACAACCAAGTTGTCATCATCAGCAGATAATTTCAAAGTGTCGCACCTGGTAAAACACGGCGAAAAAATTGTACGAAAAATAAACTCCGTACGCGATCCGCACCGTTGAAAACCAAGATGTGCACTGTGTCTGTTTCACAAGATTTTTAAAAAATACTTTTACTTAAACTAACATGCACTACATTGAAAAAGGTTATTATGGTCAAAAAGTGTCAATGTGATTTATGTGTGTTTTATGATATTGTTCCTCTTGTCTTGACACTTTTTGACCATAATAACCTTTTTCAATGTAGTGCATGTTAGTTTAAGTAAAAGTATTTTTTTAAAAATCTTGTGAAACAGACACAGTGCACATCTTGGTTTTCAACGGTGCGGATCGCGTACGGAGTTTATTTTTCGTACAATTTTTTCGCCGTGTTTTACCAGGTGCGACACTTTGAAATTATCTGCTGATGATGACAACTTGGTTGTCGAAATGCGTATACAGAATTTACAAATAGTTAATTGTGGAAAGGGGTTATATATCAACCTTATTGATCATGGTTATGTATGTTTTCACTTTATTGATACCTGCTCACATAAGGCTCAAAATCGGAAACGTAGATTTTTTTGCTAAGTCAAATGTTTATTAGGAATTTCTATAGAAACCCAAACATCGCTATGTCATAAATTGAATTTTAAACCATGTTTCTATTGTACATCATGTACTGCACTTTTTTTTTCGGATAAAATCTTTTTTCTCTGCAGATATCTTTTTTCGTAATTTGTATCTACAATCGTTGGCCATTAAATTACAACCACTGGAATATTTTAATATTTTGGTATATAAAGCAAATAAAAAATTAGTTTTACAGCAGGATTATTAGCAAATATTGAACTACCATTGACATCAAAAAAAATGTGGTAGGAGATGAAGTCATGTATCCATGGTTTAATAAAAATGGTGAACCGATTATACACAGCTGGTTTCTATGGCAAAAAGAAGAAAAGTGTATATAAGTATATGTCGTAAAACGGTTCCATAAAGAATTACAGCTACTTAAAGGTTTCCATAATAAATGTTCGAAATAATATTTTTAATTTTTTTTTATTAAAAAAGATAACAGAAAACGTAGTTGTTAAATTGAAATCACAATAAATCTTTGAAATGAGCTGCACGGACAACAACACATATCTGAGATCTTCGGATCATGGACTGACTCACTTGATAAAAAATTCCCGGTATTTTCCGAATTCGCTGGCATTCTCTGTCGAAGATTCTTGAGCTAGGAGTAGAATGCATTATTAATTTTAAATGTTCCTATAGATAATAATCTAGAGGATTCTAGTACAACTAATCCATATTTCAATATCCAGCATTTTCTGTTGGTCCATTTCTAAAAAATACTCATAATTCTGGGCAGAAAGTCGTCCGCACAAACAAAGGAACCAATCAAGAAGTCGTCAATTTCTGTTCACACATTTATTGAACTCTGCCGTTGATTCCAGAATTGAATAGAGGCATGAGAATTTTCTTCTTGTCAGCAATGTAAATTCTGAAAATTAACGATGCTAAAGAGGGCAGATTGCAAGGAAAAATCACAAGTGAATGTTTCTAACAGCTATTATAAAAAGCTAGTTGTGGGGAGCTTTCTCTCTAAGTTTCTGTACTCTTTGTAAATGATACGTTGTAAGTTGGTTAGTTCTTAATTTAACTTAATTAAACCTCCATGCATATACATGATCCACATCTTCTGCCATGCAATTCCTCGAGAACTTTCTTCCAAATCCAAAATTTAACTTTTATAATTTTTAATTAAGAATTATTAATTCCGCTGCCGTCAGACAGAATCTTGAAAAATTTGCTTGAAATTCAGCATCTCTTGCTGTTTTAAATAGATTCTCTTCTAAATAATCTAATAAAAGGTAATTTTGTTAATGGTAATACGATGTTTTTTTTTTGATCACTGAAGATTGATATATAACCCCTTGCCATATTAATTTTCGTATCCTGTATACGTATTTCGACAACTAAGTTGTCATCATCAGCAGATAATTAGAAAGAGTCGCACCTGGAAAACTACGGCGAAAAATACCCGTACGAAAACAAACTCCGTACGCGATCCGTACCGTCGAACATCAGAACGTACACTGTATATTCGTTTCACAAGATTTTTGAAAATTGTTTTACTTAAACTAGGATGAATTACATTAAAAAAAGGAACACGGACAAGACAGATAAGTACCTACAAGTGATTTATTGCACTGTCCCTTTTTCTGTCATTTAGCAGACCGAACAGAGGCGAATTGTTATTACCTACATCGATGTTTAACACTTAACTATTAATGTGGCAAGGGGTTATATGTCACAGGCTCCATCAAAATTACCGTAATTCAATATAATTAAAATTATGTATTGTTTATTTTCTTCGGACAGTAACCGCTCTAGAACATTCAGTATGATTTTTTAATTCAGAGTTATTAGTTCTGTGAGATGCTGTTGAAGAAAATCATAGAAAATTGGCTTGAAGTGCCATACAATCGAATACTTTTACCTTCCAGAGATTTTTGAAATTATTTCTGCAAAACTTTTCTTTCTGAAGGGAATGGTGTCATTTATCAAAATATTGTATATCAAAATATTTCACTTTTGTTGAAACTTCTCTTTATTTGCTAAAAAATAAGCATAACATAAATTCCGAAACATTGTTTGAATTCACAGTCTTCAACAAATGTACGTAAGAAGTTGGTGTGTAAAAATTACAAAATAATATCCAAATCGACTACAATATTGCCTAAAAAGGAAATGTATTTGTACGTATAGAATGTGACATGATAGCAATGATACATGGCAATAACACGATATGGTTATATATACACAATAAAAGGAATTATGGGCGCTATTTTATCAATGAAGTCGTGTTATTGGAATTACTAAATATAGTAATGAATGCGTTGAGTGTTTGACCTAGATTAAGCCATACCATAATCGTTTAATCTTAACTCGCGTTCCATGTAAGTTCATTTACTTTTTCGTGTATTTATTTTTAGGTTGGGCAAACAAAATCGCTCTAATGCGGATATGATAAATTTATTTGCTGTGATGTACGTGTTTACCGTTTCCTGATCGTCTTTAATAAATTTAATAGTATATATTTACTGAAAATTATTTTTTAGGCTATTTCGATTTACTTTCTCTTATCTGTATACTTTTTTTTAAAAGTTAGAACTTATTTGCAATAACAGGAAGACCATTCTAAATAATTTTATAATTCTATTAATAAAGAACTATAACCAGCTTGCACCAATAGCCTTTTATTTCTTTGTTAAGGCTAACATTACGTTGTATCGTTTAGTAAAAAGACCTCGAAAATTATTTACTAACTTAGTAATCGTCCTTATACATAAAATTAAAAATCTGTCTTGGGGATTAACTGCAAGAGCATACTAATCCAATAATTAATCTTATAAAAATGTTTAAGAAGAAATAATACGTAGAGTATCTGGTAAGTAAAGTAACTTAGCCTGGTCTCAGTTATAATGAATAATATTTTAAATACGTACACAGTCTGTCGCAGAGAAAACCTTTTTTAAAATAGTAATTCTTAGTGGCGCTATCTATTGAAAAATATGCGTCGGTAAGGTAGATCTTTCACCAATGTTATGTCAAAATATCGTAACATTTGCATCATTATAAGCAGAGAAAGTGCGAGTACAGTATCAGTGTGTATTTGGCATTGGTCGAAAAATGAATTTTGAACAAAGAGCAAATATCAAGTTCTGTTTTAAACTCGGTAAATCGTTTATTGAAATGTTTAATTTTTGAAACAAGTGTATGGTGATGCGTGTTTATCACGTACGAGTGTGTATGAGTGGTACATTAATGACGACGAGCATACTGGTGCAAAAAATCAGCGGTTAGGGAAAGTAACATCGACTTGTGCGTGAATTTATCAGAAATGAGCCAAAATCCTCATTGTGGTACGTGGGAATGGAATTAAATATTTGGAAAGATTCAATTCTTCGGATTTTGATATAGCATTTGGGCTGAGAAAGATTTGTGCAAGGTTTGTACCACACAAGCTAACTGAATTCAACATTGTTCAGACTCGATTAAAGACTCAAAAAAGGACGAAAACTTCAGGTATTCTATTGTAAGTGGCGATGATCCAGAGACCAAACGTCAAAGCTTTGAATTACATCAACCACCAAAATAGTAGAGAATATATTAGAATAAGTAATTAGTAAGGTTGAATAATCTTCTGGGTGATTAGCGACAGGAACCGATTGGGTTACGAACGCAACTGGTATTGTCGATACCTTGCATGATGTCAATGACGCGAAGATGCCTCGCAAAGATGGTTTATTAACCGCGATGGGTGTAAATAAGTTTCTAGATCGTTATCCTACGTTAGAATTTATTAAATATGCATTTATTTATTATACAGCGTGTTTCAAAAAGAATATACGTATTACAGAGTATTACTTTGTCCAAACTATCGATCGCTGCGCCTCGGCTCGGCTATTGGGGAAACGAATACATAGTCTAGTTTATTCAATAGCCGCTAGATGTCAATTGTCTTCTGTTTTTCTTGGTAACCGTCATATGTTTAAAATGGCTACTCCGCAGCAGAAATCATTTCGTATTCTCGAGTTTGCGACGTGCAATTCCGTGATTACAGTGCAAAGACGTTTCAAGTTGAGGTACCAAATTGATCCTCCGAATGGGTGGAACATTCGCATATGGTATCGACAGTTTCTAGATGCAGGATGTGTAAGTAAAGGAAAGCCGCCCTCGTGTTTCTGTAGAAAATGTTGCACGAATTCAAACTGCTTTTCAACGTAATCCTTCAAAATCAACTCGTCGTGTCAATCGGGAGTTACGACTGCTTACAACAACAATTTGGCGTGTTTTGAGACGTCGGTTGGTTATGAAGTCGTACAAGTTACAGTTCTTACAAGTTCTGCGTCCTGATGACAAACGCAAACATGTGGTATTTTGTAACGAGATTCACAATGCTATTGACAATAATAACACTTTCGCACAACGCATCGTGTTCAGTGATGAAGCGACTTTCCATGTTAGTAGTCGGGTAAATAAACACAATGTTCGACTTTGGGGTCTACAGAACCCACATGCAGCCATTGAACATGTACGAGATTCGTCTAAAATCAATGTGTTTTGTGCGATATCCCGATCATCCGTGTATCAGTCTTCTTTGATGGAAACACGGTTAACGGTCGGCAGTATCTCGCTAGGTTACAAAACTGGTTGTTTCCGAGGCTGCACGAAGACAACTTCATTTTTCAACAAGACGGGGCATACCCTCACTGGAGTCGCCAAGTACGTGAATATCTTAATGAAACGCTGCCGAACCGTTGGATTGGTCGTCAAGGAGCTGGCGACTTAGCATGTCTCAGCTGGGCTCCACGGTCACCGGATTTGACACCCTATGACTTCTTCCTGTGGGGTTTCGTTAAAGACAACGTTTATGTACCACCACTCCCACAGAACCTGGAAGAGTTGAAGTACCGGATCCGTACTGCCGTAGCATCAGTGACGAAGGACATGCTTGCCCGAGTATGGGAGGAATTTGAGTATCGATGTGATATTGTTCGTGTCGCTGATGGCGGACAGATTGAACATCTGTAATCTGAACTTGAGAGGTTCGTAAATATGTGTGTAAAGTTTCATATTCGTATGTCTTAAAGTTTAATAAATATATCCATTAGAAATACGTGTATTTTTGTTGAAACATCCTGTATATATCTAAAAACTACAGGTGATTTTAATTCGATTGCATAGTAGTGTATATATATTTGCATATAGGTCCAAGATAAGTGCATGGAGTTATCAATGTCAAAAGTACAAGATATAATTTAAGCATTTTTTATCTTTGTTTCTTGTGTCAAAAAAAAAGTTGACTTTCACGACTTACATTCTTAATGACATTTTAATTCCGAAAATTTTACATTTTTAAATAATTTTTGCATCTATTTTTGCGAATAAACAGATAGAAAAGTTCTTGGATTAATTTTTAGAAGGTAATAGCACACCTCTCTAATGTGTAAGTAGGGTAAATCATTGAACAAATCTTATTAAATTTTTAACCTTAAAAAGAACCGATCTGCTCTCTTATAAGGTCAAAATTAATGTTTATCCTTCTAGTATGTCACAGATACCCCGTAGCTATCACCTTGTTCCCTATAACCTTGATACCGTATGTAACTCAAAAACAGCTGACCGTCACCACCTGTTCTTTGTAATGACAAATTTTCCAACTCATTGCTGTATGCAATTTTGTGTTACACTGCACATTTTACGAGAAGTATGCTTGTGTATGTAAACGATATGAAAACTCGTTTATTAAATTACGTTAAATAATACTGTAATAAAGCGTAGTGTTTGCTGAAACGTGAAATGTTATATTTATAATGAAAGAATACGGAATCGCGCTATAGATATTTTTAATTAGTAGTGCGTTAAACTTTTAACTGAATTTCTTTCATGCATCAGTGAGATTTTATCAAGTTACTATTGACTGTAATTGTTTCCGTTCAAATGGTCACACATAAGCAGTGTTTTTATCACACCTATTATGTATAATCATCGATAATATTTAGAAAAAATATACTTTATATCTAATTAGTTTTTTAAACAGTAGTTTTCCACTTAACTTAGTTTATACTTATACGAGGGTAGTTTGACAAGTAGTGAGAATGGAAAAGGAAAACGAATTTTTTAAATACAAAATAATTTTTATTTTTCAATATATTCTCCTAAAAGAGCAATACATTTGTTCCAATGGTGCTCCAATGCCCTTATGCCATCTCTAAAATGCGATTCCGCAAGGCTTGCAAAATACTCATTTACGAAGATGATAAGCTCGTCGTTAGACGAAAATTTCTTTCCACCTAGTGCCGTTTTCAGTCGGAAGGGGCTAGATCCGCTGAATAAAGCGCATGCGGTACTAATTGGAAATGCGACTCGTGGATTTTGGACATCGCAACTGTGCTGGTATGCGAGGGAGCGTTGTCTTGGTGAAATAGAATATTTTTCTTTGCCATTCCTGGCCGTTTAGCAGGAATCTCAACATTTAATTTTTGTAGAAGTTCTACATAATATTGTCCGTTTATTGTGGCACTCTTCTGAAGGTAATCAATGAGCAAAATGCCCTTTGAATCCCAAAAAATTGATGTCATCACCTTGTTTGCCGATAAAGTGGTTTTCGCTTTCTTTGGAGGTGCAGAACCACGTTCTAACCATTGTTTCGACTGTTGTTTAGTTTCGGGTGTACCGTAGTGTATCCAAGTTTCATCGCAAGTAACAAATCGCCTGCAAAAATCGGATTCCGCTTATAAAGGTCCAAACACTCATTGAAAATGGGTAAACGAGTGAACTTTTGATCAGTCGTAAGCAATCGCGGCACCCATCTCGCCGAAAGCTTGGAAAGGGCCAATTCTTTCGTTAAAATGTGGTGTACGCGTTCTGTTGAAATTTTTACCATGTCTGCTATCTCTCTCACTTTGAGTCGTCGATCTTGCGTTATAATATTATGGATTTTTATAATCATTTCCTTAGAAGTCACGATTTTGGGTGCTCCAGAACGCGCCTCATCAACACAGCTTGTTCTACCACGTTTAAATTTATTTACCCATCTACTTATTGTGGCCGATGATGGAGCAGATTCACCTAATGTTTCCCGTAACTCATCTTTTATTTCGGTAGCTTTCATACCCTTAATTACGAAGTATTTAATCACCGCACGATACTCTGCTTTTTCCATTTTAACAAAACGACGTGTTGCTTCTTTTTCAATCAGCTGTCAAAAATAAACTAATCAACCGATTTATCTAAATATCGGAATGTAAACATATTAATAGGCAACCTAAATTACAGTGCATTTGTTTTACCAATTAGAGCGCCACCTATGTGTCATCCTCACTACTTGTCAAACTATCCTCGTACAGTACGTGGCAAAAGTCTAGGATAAAATTGACATTTGACGAAAATGTTGAAAAGTCGAATTTTACTTTTGCGGATTCGTTACTGACGAAAAATAATTTCTCCTTCACTACCTTGCGTGGTATGACGTCAATAATCAATTTTTTAAGTTACTAGCCTATCTTTTTCTGTGGGATATACCAGGGTGGTCCCAGAAGTACCCGACCCAACAAAGAAAACACAAAAATTTTGGAAAGAAATATATTTATTTTTCAACATAATCTCCTTTCAGCTCTATATACTTTTCCTGGCGATGTTCAATAAGTTCGATACCCTTTTTATAATAGCAACTGTCTTGCTTCTCAAAATAGCCATTAACTGCCGACATCACTTCTTCATCGTTGGAAAATCTTTGACCACTAAGCCATTTTTTCAAGTTGGGAACAGAAAATAATCCGACGAGGCTATATCTAGCGAATAGGGTGCATGAGGAAGCAATTCGAACTTTAATTCGTTAATTTTGGCCATTACAATAACGGATTTATGAACTGGTGTATTGTCTTGATGAAACAACACTTTCTTCTTAGCCAAATGCGACCATTTTTGCTTGATTTCTCCGCTCAAACGTTGCAGTAAGTTGCAGTAAGTAAGTTGCATAATACTCGCCGTTGATAATTTTTCTTTTTTCAAGATAGTCATCTCAAAAAACCGATGCCATGACCTTGCCTGCTGATATAACGATCTTCGCCTTTTTGGAGCCGGTTCTCACGACATAAAATGTCTAGATTGCAATAAATAATACGTCGGCCAGATTAAAGAACATCAAGTTTAAGCGACCTGAGAAATCAAGTTTTGTGAAACACGTACTAGAAAGTAATCATAGCATAACCGCGTATTGTTTGTATTTAATCAAAAATATAAATAATTACCGTGAATTAGACAGTTATGAAAGCATATACATTGCAAAGAACAAAAACCTTGTGTTGAAAACACAGATAAGGGTCCGACAATATATTCTTGTCTCTTGGAGCGTTAAAAATTGTACATAAGTGGAAGCGGATGTGTACTTTAGTATAAAGTTGGTTTTAAGACTAGGAAATTTATAAAACTATGTGAAATAAATCAGTGTGTATTTAGTGAAAGCGCGAGTTCTACCACGGACACAGGTCCGACACTGTAATTAATAATTAACTGATGATGACAACGTAGTTGTAGAAATACGTATACAGAACACGAACATTGATGTGACAGGGGCTTTATTTACCTTTTTCGATTAACATCCTTTAATTTACATAAAATTTTTGCTTTTTCAGGATCTCCTAAGTGTATATTCATATGTGACTATCATTATAACAGTTCAGCATGTAAATGGCAGTTGAAATCGTTGTTTACATTGAAACATTTCACGTGTACTCGTTTTTCTTGTATGTGAGTGTGCGTTTTAACCCATTACCTAGGTACTTCCTGCTTATCAACATATTTATAATTAATAAAAGTAAATAAGATAACATTATTATTACCTAGAAATAAATCAGTTAAAACGCTAGAAAATTATTTATTCTAATGCATTGGAAAGTTCGGGGAGATTTTTTTTTCGGGAGGAAGTAAGAAAGATATGGGAAATTACCCATGACGAAACAAAAACAAATAAACGGAAACTGCGTTTATCAATTTCTACAAGATTTTGTACATACAAGGCGTTCCAATGAAAATGTAACAATTTTTTTCGGTTTTCAATATTTCCGATTTAATATTTGAAGAGGATATTCATTAATGCATTGGTAAAAATATCTAAAAGAAATATTGGAAGATGTGCGGTTGTCGTATGAAGAATAAATTGAGAATTTTGAAAAAAAAATGATCCAGTTTGCATTGAAATTAGAATTCAGTAGACAAACGAAAGTACGCAAAACATATACACAATAACCTGTGATGGAAATTATTATTTTCTTCTATGCCATCCTTAATTAAAATCAGAGAAATTAACCCATTCCCGGTCACTGTCCCAATTCGGGAACAGTTAGCTATTAAGGCTTTATAAGAAAACTGTTTGCACTTACTAAGTTGTTCTTACACTATTTGACAGAAGCAAGTGTCCCTTTGACATATAAAATCGAATGATCTGTTTACGTTTATTGTTGGTGTTGAGATAATGTATCAAATTTCAGCAATAATACACCTGCTGAGGTGGGTAGGTAGTCGTAATTTTTATTATACTATTAAATTTAATAAAACCAGAAACATTAAAAGGCATTTTCAGTTTGATATGCGATGGATATGAAATCCTGTGAGGTAAAAATATTGCTGTGCCAATTTGGGTACAATGGCTACAAGTATGCTAAATACGGATGGATATTATATACAAAATTTTTTCAATTTCTTCGGAGTTTCGTATTTACATAACTTAACAATGACCCCTGACTTACGCCACTTAGGATACTGTGCAACAGGAACAATCCGAGAAAATCGCACCAAGAAATGTCCACTGTCTAGCACAAAGGCAATGATAAAGAAGCCAAGAGCCGACTTCGATTACAGGTTTGATAAAAATAATGAACTATTATTGGTCCGCTGGAAAGACAACAGTATTTTCACCATGGCTACTTATTACGATTCTTGTGAACCACTAGGTAAAGTAAAACGATGGTGTTCAGAAAAAAGACAAAATGTTAATATGCAAATCGTACACTTGTTCCAAAATTATAACACAAGTATTGGTGGAGTAGATGAAATGGACCAATCTATATCTTTATACAGAATTGGCAACCATGGCAAAAAATGGTGGTGGAGTTTATTCACTTACATGGTTGATATGGCCATATCAAAAGCGTGGCGGTTACATGGATATTCCTCAGAAAATGCCATGGACCAATTGCAATTTCGTCGAACAATAGCTAGGTTTTACCCTTCGTCTTCAAATATTGAAAGATTACAACTAGATGGCGCTGATCATGTTCCTGAAAAGCTTCCAAAACGTGTGCGTTGTGTTATCTGCCACAACAGAAGCCGCTGGAGTTGCAAAAAGTATAATAAAACATTATGTATACAAAAACCTTGCTTTTCAAAATTTCACTGATAAGTGGCCAATGTATCATTTTGGGTACACCCCTTTTTTGTTGGAAAAATTTTTTTTAAATATTTTTAATTTTTCTACTTTTTTGTAACGCTAATAATAAATATAAAAACAAATTTTCAAATTTATCCTTATGGTTTCTGTTTGGCTTTAAATGGGTTAACTAAAAATTTCTGCGCTGGAGAAGGACTCAAACCTCTATTTACCGTTTTAATTTTAATTTCTGTGGTTTTCATTAACAATGGCAGAAAATAATAATTTTGCATTAATCTTCCATTGTAAAGAACTTAATTATATATTTATACATAATTATTAGCACCAACCTGCAATGGTTTCAGAAAAATGTGTTCGTTTCCAGAGGATGTAATTCTAGACCGCCTAAATTTGATATTTTAGCATTAAACGAGACTTAACACGAGGGGTGGTCGATGTCACAAGGTAATAGGTAGCTGTTATATCAACTGCAAATACGCAATATTATCGCCATATGCATGACTACACACGTTCATGTGAGTACTTTGAAGCTTTGTGTATAGCTTAACTCCCGAGGAGTAAACAAACATGGCGTGTATAATCTCAAAATATTCCAAGTGTGAGATGTGTGGAATTACCAATGGTAATAATAACACTTGCTATTGACATTACATTATTCATTTTCGCACTGCGCGCATGCTAGAAAAATAAAAATAAAAATGTTAATCAGAGCGAAATTCATCGCAGGGCGTGTATGGCCTGAACGTTAATCGAAAGAAAGCCAATGTTTGGTGCAAAAAATTTAAAGATGAGTAAACGGAGTCGAATGATGTTTCGGAGAAGAAGCGAAAGAGAATAAGGACCCTTGACAACGGCAAAATTGTCAAACGTTTGATGGAGAAAGATCGTCGCATTAAAATTGTTGAAACTTTTGGCTCGCCAGATATCGAAAATGCTCTCCAATAAAGAAAAATTAATCGAATGCATGCCTCTCTTCAATCCAATACCACCAGAAAGGGAATTCGTTCATTGTAATCATCGTTACCGGAGATGAAACTTGGGTTTGTGAGTTCACCCCCAGAGACGAAACAGCAATCCACGATATGGAAACATACAGCTTCTCCAGTTACGAAGTCTTTAAAATTTTAGTTATCTAATCGCAAAATTATGGCCACTGTATTCTGTGATAATAAAAATCTACTGTTGTGGGAATCTCTCGAACCCCACACATCCATTAACAGTGTGAGATAATGCGAAACTCTTCAGAAATTGCACATAGCCATTAAAAGGAAAAGGTCGGGACGATTAGGCAGAGTTTACCTTTTGCATGATGGTACACGGCTTCGCACGTCAAATCAAACAAAAATGTGTTTGGTACAACGGAATTAAAAGGCACTGCGGCATCTTCGGTATAGTCTGGATTTAGCTTCTTGGGATTTTCATTTATTCGGATTTTAAAGAAATTTTTGGCGGGGAAACACTTTACGAATCAGTAGCAATTGCAAGACACCGTTATGGACTACTTTAAGTAAGTGAAGAGATGTTCAAACTAGTATCACGCTGGCATAAATATCTTCATGTTTCCAGAGACTATGTAGGGAAATCAAAGTATGTAGTATTTCGTGGAATGTATTAAATATTTTCTTTAGTTATAAATGTTATGTGTAAGTGTAATTATGACTTGTAAAAAATAATATTCGGTGAGTCCTCAATTTAGCTCCATCGCCACCCATTTCATCTTGATCCCCAGTTTAGACTTTTTCTAATAGTTACGAAGCAGGAGATTATTTATCACATTTTCATTCTCTTAAAATCTGGAAATGGTCTACTATATATGCTTGAAGGTGAATGTAACTGCATCCCTTCGAAAACGAAATTGACACGCATCGGAATTTTTATGAAAAATTTAAAAGATTTTGCATGCTTCTTTTTTAAGTGGTGACATGACGAAAGCAACGCATTTAAATCTATTAATGAATATTCATACTTTATACAATGTAATTAGTAAATTGCGAATAAATTCCAATAAGTTTCATTTCATTTACACAACTAACAATGATTAAACCTTGTCGAAATCAAAGTTAATAAATTTTATTGAAATGTTTTTTAAATTTATGCAATTAGTTTTTTTTTTATTAATATTTTATAATTTTTTTTTTTTTGATATAAAAGCATAAAAGCGTTTACACTCTTGTTACTTACGTATTATTAACTAGTGATACAAGTTTTTAAGTATTTGGCGCAACCAACAGTTTTAAAACAAAATAAAATGAAGAAAGGAGACGTAGAAAACGCAGCCGAGCCTGCCGCTCCTGTTAAACAAACGGAATCGAATTCCTTTTGGCAAAAAGTCATAGACTTTATAAGAATAACAAAAGCATTTATTATGTCATTTTTACCTCACTGGACTACGTCTTATCTGCCGAGTATGTTTCGACGCAATGTTGGTAAAGAAACTCATAGCTCTTAGTTTAATTAATGTGCCAAAGAACTACACTTTACTTTTATTACCGTTTGTATTATTTATTAATTTCGTCTTCTGTAATTATTGCGTTTAGAATAATTACAAATTTGTATATAAAAAATATTAAGATGATAGAAATGTTACAGTATTTTTTTAATTAGTGTATTGATTTATTATTAAAAATGACTAAATATCGATGAATTCGATGTATTTTTGATTTTAGTTTTACTGTATCTTAATTATTAAATTAATAAAACATCGAAGTTGACGTTTTTTTAAATATTATTTTAGTACCTGTGTATTTGCAGAAGATATTTAATTGCAAGTAACTAATTCTATCTTGTTTTATTTGTAATTGTACGTGTTACCATGGTAAGTAACATAATACTGCTTTTGTTTTCCATTTATAAATGTATATATATATATAAGTTTTAAATATTTACTGTTGTATCATAAAGATGACGACTCCATTTAAATTTCTTGAAGTTGACATACACTACCGTCCATATTAGCTCAACAACTTAAGTTTAAAAAAAGAGAAGACAGTTAAACTAATTTATATCGAAACTTAAATTTTTTATTGCATTATTGTTTATAGATGTTTATAAAGTAGTTGAATTTGATGGAGTTAAACTATATAACCCCTTATTAACTTTGTAAATTCGAAACTTAAATTTTTTATTGCGAAATGCGTATACAGAATTTACAAAGTTATAGATATATTTATAAAGTATAAAGTATAATAATAAAAATTAAAGTAATTCTAACGTTAAATAAACAAAAATATCTTAAACATTCCGCTCACCGAAGAAACACGCTTTTCCGCGAAGAACAGCCCGTACAATTCGAGGCATCCGTTTCACGAGTTTTTGAAGGACTCTATTCGCTATACTATTCCATTCTTCTTGCAATACGTTCCATAGGTAATTTGTTGAGGTAGGACACGCTTTTCGGACCCTGCTGTCCAATTTATTCTATAGCAATTCTATGGGGGTTAGGTCGGGACTTTGCGCTGACAATGTCGTTACTTGTAAGGTATTATTGTTTTGTTCGCTATTTAAGAAATTCTTACATATTATTGCTGAGTGTTTGGGGTCGTTGTCCTGCATAAACATAAAATTTTCGCCGATTAAACGTAACCTCGAGGGTATTGGTATTTCTTGCAATATTTCTAAATAATCCTCCTTTCGCAAATTACCCTCGATTCGCTTCAAGTCACCTGTGTCGGCGTGGCAAAGACAACCCCAAACAAGCACAGAACTTCTTCCCTGTTTGACGGTTGGCACTCTACAATCCCGCAGCATTCTTTGACCACTCGCTCTTCTTACAAAAACACGCCTTGATTGTCCAAATACTTCAAACTTTGATTCATCAGTTCATAAAACCTTTTTTTCAATCATCCAGTGTCCAATCTCTGTATGTTTCTGCCCATTGTTGTTGTTTCTGCCTGTTTCCCCGTCGAAGTAAGGGTTTCCTTAGGGCAATGCGACCGTGAAGATTTGCAGCTTTTAATCTTCTTTTCACCGTAGTACCAGACATTTTTCTTGCACGGTCGCGATTCATTTCTGCGGCGATTTAGGGTGCTGTCAGTCTAATATTTCCTTTACTCAACAATTTTATCTTAAACTACCCGTGCGTTGATGTCGCCGAATGATATCACTAACAGTCGATTATATATATATATATATATATATATATATATAAATTTTATATGACGGGCATTGTCATATCAAATCGAATACAAAACTAACAACTTCGTTCAGAAAATAATGTGTTTTTGTAATACTATTTTATGAATGAAACATAATCCAACTATCAGTTTTGTTTACATACCATTATTACAAAAACCGCTCTACATGAAGTCGGCAGATATAGTTTCATGTACATCGTAAACCTTCTTGTTGTATAAGGATAGTTTGATAAGTAGTGAGACTGACACATAGGTGGCGCTGTAATTGGTAAAACAAATGCACTGTAATTTAGGTTGCCTATTTATATGTTTACATTCCGATATTTAGATAAATCGGTTGATTAGTTTATTTTTGACAGCTGATTGAAAAAGAAGCAACACGTCGTTTTGTTAAAATGGAAAAAGCAGAGTATCGTGCGGCGATTAAATACTTCGTACTTAAGGGTATGAAAGCTACCGAAATAAAAGATGAGTTACGGGAAACATTAGGTGAATCTGCTCCATCATCCGCCACAATAAGTAGATGGGTAAATGAATTTAAACGTGGTAGAACAAGCTGTGATGATGAAGCGCGTTCTGGAGCAC
This sequence comes from Dermolepida albohirtum, assembly GCA_031893035.1. NCBI lineage: Eukaryota > Metazoa > Arthropoda > Insecta > Coleoptera > Scarabaeidae > Dermolepida > Dermolepida albohirtum. The sequence continues at coordinate 32,795 of JAVIWB010000848.1, read as the reverse complement.
CCAAAATCCTAACTTCTAAGGAAATGATTATAAAAGTCCATAATATTATTACGCAAGATCGACGACTCAGAGTGAGAGAGATAGAAGACATAGTAAACATTTCAACAGAACGCGTACACCACATTTTAACGAAAGAATTGAGCCTTTCCAAGCTTTCGGCAAGATTGGTGTCGCGATTGCTTATGACTGATCAAAAGTTCACTCGTTTGCGCATTTCCAACGAGTGTTTGGACCTTCATAAATAGAATCCGGTTTATTTTTGTAGGCGACTTGTTACTTGCGATGAAATTTGGATACACTACAGTACACCCGAAACTAAACAACATTCGAAACAATGGTTAGAACGTGGTTCTGCACCTCCAAAGAAAGCGAAAACCACTTTATCGGCAAACAAGGTGATGGCATCAATTTTTTGGGATTCAAAGAGCATTTTGCTCATTGATTACCTTCAGAAAGGTGCCACAATATTATGCAGAACTTCTACAAAAATTAAATGTTGAGATTCGTGCTAAACGGCCAGGAATGGCAAAGAAAAAGATTCTGTTTCACCAAGACAACGCTCCCTTGCATACCAGCACAGTTGCGATGTCCAAAATCCACGAGTTGCATTTCCAATTAGTATCGCATGCGCCTTATTCGCCGAATCTAGCCCATTAGGTGGAAAGAAATTTTCGTCTAACGACGAGCTTATCATCTTCGTAAATGAGTATTTTGCAAGCCTTTCGGAATCGCATTTTAGAGATGCATAAGGGCATTGGAACACCGTTGGAATAAATGTATTGCTCTTTTAGGAGAATATATTGAAAAATAAAAATTATTTTGTATTTAAAAAATTCGTTTTTCTTTTCCATTCTCACTACTTGTCAAACTACCCTCGTACCTACTGTACACACATATGTGCCATATGTATATGTGCGTGCGATCGATAGTGGCGGCGATCTTCATTGGTTTTATGTCAGTTGCTTATGAAACTTATTTCATTAGAAGTTTAGCTGTAATACCAAAAATAACCATGAGTTCTAACGAATAGTTAAATATAAGAAGTTTCAAAAAAGAATTGTTATATACTTTTGTGTTAAATTTAGTGATAATAACGAGCATTTTGGGAAACATCTTAGAACAAGACTTTGCATAAGTATTAAAGCGGCTTTGTAAACATTTGTTTAGAGAGGAGAAAATTAAATATACTTTTTGTGCTTATTTATTTTTCCTATCAAAAAATCAATTCCAAACCCTTCTGATTGTACTTTGGGTGTGAGCGATAAGCTGTAAAAGAGTGATTATTATATCCACTGTCGTGACCACTAAAAATAGTATCATAAAAAATACGCCCGGCGATTATTAAAGAATACTGGTTCTGTTATAAAAATAGTATACATATATTGATTTATACAATGCGCAGTGAAATTTTTTTTTATTGAAATTTAACAAAAGTGCTCAAACAGGTCGAGTTTTATGAAAAATAATTTCTTCTATTACCACGTTGTGTGGTTTGACATTATTAACTGATTTTTTAAATCGCAAGTATATCTTTTTATATCGGAAATAGATGGGATTCTTATAAGTACCGTAATATCACATATAATGGAAGATAAATAAATAGTTTATAAAATAAGAAGGTAAAAACATTCAAAGAATATGTCTTTAGTTATTACAATTGTAAATATATGTGGTCTGTCCGGAAAGTATCTGACCTTGTGCTGTAACTTAGTGCTTAGGTGAGCTGTTATCAAAAATAGTTATTTATTAGGTGCGTAACTAAGTTCTCGCTGTGTTTTTTTTTGATGAAAATGCAACTTTATTGTGAAAAAATGTTTACAAATGAATCATTCAAAATATTGCCCATCGCTAGCGACAACTTTTTCCTATCTTTCGGGCAGAGCTCGAATACCGTCACGGTAGAAGTGTTCGTCTTTTGAGGCTATCCACGAATCAAGCCATTTTAAGATGTCTTCGTATGAGCGGAACTGCCGATTAGCCAGACCATGTGCCATCGAACGGGGCAAGTAATAATCGGACGGCGCAATATCTGGAGAATATGGCGGGTGGGGTAGGACCTCCCATTTGAGCGTTTCTAAGTAGGTTTTAACGGGTTTGGTAACGTGAGGCCGAGCGTTATCATGCTGTAGAATCACTTTTTCGTGCCTCTGCGTATTGTGGCAGCTTTTTGCGCAGTGATTGGCTCAATCGCATCAATTGAGTTCGATACCGTTCCCCAGTGATGATTTAGTTCGGTTTCAACAGCTCATAATAAATAACACCGCCCTGGTCCCACCAAATACACAGCAAAACCTTCACAGCGTGAATATTCGGCTGAACCGACGACGTAGAAGCATGACCGGGCAGTTCCCATGATTTTGTTCTCTTTGGGTTGCTGTAATGAATCCACTTTTCATCACCCGTAACGATGCGATGAAGAAAACCCTTCCTTTTTTTCCGCTGGAGCAGTTGTTCACAGGCGAAAAAACGACGCTCAACGTCTCTTGGCTTCAAATCATAAGGAACCCAAGTTCCTTGTTTTTGAATCATTCCCAACGCGCGCAATCGCTGGGAAATAGCTTGGCAGGTAACTCCTTATGCTGAAGCAAGCTCTTTTTGCGTTTGGCACGGATTCTCATCGAGCAATGCCTCCAATTCAGCGTCTTCGAAGGTTTTTGGTCTTCCTTTCGCGAACGGTCGTCAACATCGAAATCACCGTCTTTGACGCGACGGAGGCAATCACGGCACGTTGTTTTACTTAAACCAGCATCTCCGTAAACTTTTTGGAGAAAGAAGAAAAGCAACACTTCCCGCAAATGACGATTATTTGGCACGAAATCAGATATTTTCACACAACCGAAAGTATATGACGAAAAGCAAAATCACTAATGTGTCAAAGCGGTTTGTTTACCATATGTCTAAGATTGGTTCATGACGTTTTGGTTATGGCCCAATCGACCAGCACATACTACTGGAGCCATCTCTTGAAAAACAGCGAGAACTTAGTTGCGCCCACTAAATGTCTTGAACATGTTGGTGTTCAGTTCACAAAATTACATCGTTGAGTGAACGTCAAACCTCATTCGCTATGGATGAACACAACGAACAAGAACTTGGTTATTCATGTTGGTAAATCTTGTAAGATTCCTTCAGTATATGGAAATTATGAGTGATACACAAATTAAATAGTTGTTTAGGCGATTTAAAAGTGGTCGTACAAGTTGAAAGCGACCCTTGTTTTGATATGCCCACAATGGCAATAAATTCTGAAAATGCGCAACGAGTTAATTAACCAAAATCGTTGTTTGATTGTGCGGGAGATAGAAGAAGACCTTGGAATTCCAAAGACTATAACTTCGGAAATTTTGAGTCAAGATTTAGGGATGAGTCATGGCTGCAAAATTCATTCCACGGCTGCTGACAGAAGACCTAAAATTATGATTTAGTGGAAGTTGCACAGGATAATTTGGAATCAATTAGAGACAATCTGGGAATGTTCAATAGGCAATACTGGGGACGAATCATTGGTTTAGGATTATAATCCTGAGACGAAAACCCAATATTCCCCGACTTAGCTCCTTGCGACTTCTGACTTCCCTAAATTGAAATATCTTTTTACAGAACGTAGATTCGACGACATGGAAAAATAAAAAAGAATGCCGCGAAACAGCTATTAGCTATTTCTAAAGCTAAATTCAAGGACTGTTTCCGAAGGTGAGGAAATCTTAAGGGGAGTACTTCGAAGGCGACATTAACTTTTCTTGTTACAGCACAAGCTTGAATACTCTTCGGACTGACATCGTACGTATGTTTTAAATAATATTTAGTACACGCGAAGGGCCTTCTCGAGTATTTTATTGAGTTTACGAGGATAGTTTGACAAATAGTGAGAATGACACATATGTAGGTGGCGCTCTAATTGGTAAAACAAATGCACTGTAATTTAGGTTGCCTATTTATATGTTTACATTCCGATATTTAGATAAATCGGTTGATTAGTTTATTTTTGACAGCTGATTGAAAAAGAAGCAACACGTCGTTTTGTTAAAATGGAAAAAGCAGAGTATCGTGCGGTGATTAAATACTTCGTAATTAAGGGTATGAAAGCTACCGATATAAAAGATGAGTTACGGGAAACATTAGGTGAATCTGCCCCATCATCGGCCACAATAAGTAGATGGGTAAGTGAATTTAAACGTGGTAGAACAAGCTGTGTTGTTTCTAAGGAAATGATTATAAAAATCCATAATATTATTACGCAAGATCGACGACTCAAAGTGAGAGAGATAGTAGACATGGTAAACATTTCAACAGAACGCGTACACCACATTTTAACGAAAGAATTGGGCCTTTCCAAGCTTTCGGCAAGATGGGTGCCGCGATTGCTTACGACTGATCAAAAGTTCACTCGTTTACGCATTTCGAATAAGTGTTTGGACCTTTATAAGCGGAATCCGATTGATTTTTTTGTTACTTGCAATGAAACTTGGATACACTACAGTACACCCGAAACTAAACAACAGTGGAAACAATGGCTAGAATGTGGTTCTGCACCTCCAAAGAAATCGGAAACCATTTTATCGGCAAACAAGGTGATGGCATCAATTTTTTGGGATTCAAAGGGTATTTTGCTCATTGATTGCCTTCAGAAAGGTGCCACAATAAACGGACATTATTATACAAAACTTCTACAAAAGTTAAATGTTGAGATTCGTGCTAAACGGCCAGGAATGGCAAAGAAAAAGATTCTGTTTCATCAAGACAACGCTCCCTCGCATACCAGCACAGTTGCGATGTCCAAAATCAGTTGCATTTCCACTGAACCACTGCACTGAAACTGACAGTTTATTTTGCGGTGCATTTTAGTAGTTGGAGTACCGTTGGAATAAATGTAAGGAGAATATTTTGAAAAATAAAAATTATTTTATATTTAAAAAATTCCTTTTCCATTCTCACTACTTGTCAAATGTACTGTGTGTCTTGTACATAATATTGATTACTTACATTTGTTAAAAATATATTTTTTGTTTAATATTGTAAAATTTACAAACAAGCATTTTTAATCTTGTACATAGACTTCCGCGGTCGTTGTCCATGCTATGGACATCTTCTTAACTACTGCACCGAAACTGTCAGTTTCAGTGCAGTGGTTCAGAAGATGTCCCATAAAATGGGCACGAAACGTCGGCGGATATACAAGTGACGCGGTTCCAGCCCGGAAGCCCAGAAGCAGAAAGCATTTTTAAATTAACAATTTCTTTTTTTAAATTGTGTACTTGCCAAAAGACTTACTCATTCTGAATATTTTTAGTTAATGTTTTCTAAAAGCAACATCTAATTAGGTATTATGTTTATTATTTTGTTACATAGTAAAAATTATATATTAATATTACATGCGCCGAAGAATGAACCACACCTACAAATGAAAGAAAGTGCCTAGGTCTAGTTATTGTACTGATAGTAAAATAACAACATCAATAAACCTTATACAAAAATATGTACAAAACAAGTAGATGCAAAATCTTTTACATGTTTATTTACGTTTTTACGTATTAAAACGCCAATAGACATATAAAGATTGGCAATAAAACACTTAAAACTCTTTTCGCATCATTTAGAAATGATTCCACCTTTTCGTCTATGCTCTGATATAAAGGTATTGCGTTTACTGTCACTCGTGGAGAAATATTTGAGGTAAACTTAGTTCTTTCACCTGAGGACAACGCCTCCCAAAACAGTATTATTAGGTCTGTCATATTCCTATGAGAACATTTGCCTCGAAATATATTACAATTAGCAAACTTGTAATAATATATTTCCATATAAATACATGTTGGTGTATACAGTGCTCTACATAAGCATTGGCACAGCAACACTACCCAATTGTAAATGGATATAAATCAAATTAAAAGTATCTCTTTGAAATTATTTTTAATAATACTACACAGTATGCTTTATATTTAATAAATATATTCACCAAGTTAAACGTTTTAACTAGCACACTATTAATATAAATACATATTGTGGACATCATGTTCATGCGCGTATTAGCACACATGAAAAAAGAATTATTTCTACAAAAGTTAGGATATATAGCAGGTGCGCAACTAAGTTCTCGCTGTTTTTTTTTGATGAAAATGCGACAATTCTGCTTGTTAACGTAGCGTCCGAAGTGAAAATGGGCCTCATCACTCAAGATGATTTTTCGATGGAATTCCGGATCAGTTTAATACATTTCAAGAGCGCAATCAGCAAAGACACGACGTTGTTGATGGTTCGTAAGCGTGAGTTCTTGTGTTAACTGAACTTTAAAAACCTTAAGACAAAATAACGGTGTAATGTCGTTTGTAGAATGCCCAATTCCAAAGATCGACGAGAAATAGACAAACCTGGGTTTTCCTCAACACTATGGGCTACGACAGCAATATTCTCAGCTGTTCTTGAGCAACGTGCACGAGTTCAATTCTTCACATCACTGACTTGTCCCAGCAGTTCAAATCTTTCCACCTGTTTCATAATTGCTGGCCGAGAAGGTGTATCACAACGACCCAAAAATGCTTTGGTTTTGCGAACTGTGACCGCGAAATTTTCACCATTTTCGTAGTGAATTTTAATAATTTAAATACGTTATTGGAGCGTATATCGTTTTATTAATGGCGTAGTTTTTACTTGTCATCTGTTAAATAGTTACAGGTTAAATCACGACAACTGTTAAAATGGCGTCCTATTGAAAATGAAATTTCTTATTGGAACACCCTTTATTTTAATCGATGCAATGGTATACTTGGACATTTTAATATATAATATGAACTTATGCGAAGAAAAATTAAATTTTGGGGTTGATTGGTGTTTTCAACAAGACAACTATCCAGACACATCGCATGTATTGGACAACGGAACTTATATAATACATTTTATACTCTTTGAACTCCTCCACAATCTCTTGATTTAAATCCTATCGAGCATCTATGGGTTGAACTGGAAAATAGTGTCCGAATACATCACATATCAAACAAGGAGGAATTGCAACGTATTAATTTGGTACGTAGACTTCCGCGGTCGTGGCCCATGCTGTCTGCTTCTGGGTTTCCAGGCTGGAGCCGCGTCACTAGTATATCTGCCGACGTTTCGTACCCATTTGTATGGTTCCAGCCCGGAAACCCAGAAACAGATAGCAACGTATTCTTTTGGAAGAATGGAACTAAATCAAGTTTTCAAGCGAAAGGAACAGCAAGATATTAAATTTGCATTTATTTTATCGTTGTGTTTTTTTTTTTTTAGTTCGTGAGGTAATAATTTTCTGTAGTAATATGATGTCCATAATATGTATTTATTTTGTTGGCGTGCAAAACATTTAGTTTTGTTAATGTATATGTTAAATGTACATACAGCATACTGTGTAATATTAGTAAAATAATCTTAAAGTGATTCTTTGATTTTAATTTGATTCATATGCATTTACATTTGATAGTTAGTTAGTTAGTTGGTTAGTACTGCTAAGCCTACACTTACATGGAGCACTGTAGTGTATCTACGTTTGTATCTACATTAGATACACTACTTAAGATTTAAATCATTAGATTCAGTTCGTTACGTTGCAATATAATCTTAATACATATGTAATTATGGGTCTCCTTGGTGTCTGCGTTCGTTTTCCATTATGTTCATTGCCTGCGTTTGGTGTAAATGAGACTTGAAATAATATGAATCATTTGTTATGTAAATTTTAGCGATTTTATAGTAACCCTGACATAATAACGTTGCGTATTGGTTTCAAGATCGCGCATCGTGATTCTTTGGACTGTCAAGGAAATGTAAGATATACATAAGTTATTTAGGTATTATTCTTGAGGCTCACACCATATCTTAAACATCTAGAATAAAGACATACACTGCCAGTTATAAGTATTTGTCCACAATATAAAATTGGCGGTGTAATTTAGAGTTTAATTTGTCGCAAACGGTCGAAATAACGCCTTATATTTTACGCTTACATATACAGGTGATACAGGGTGGCGCATGAATATTTCACATGCGTAATAACTTGTATTGGGTAACGTAGAAAAGAAGAGTAGAGTAGAGGAGAGAATGCCATTGCATATGATTAGTCGGAATGAAGCATTGGATACTTTGTTCATGTCCGATAAAGTCCATCAGTTTTTGTCAACAAACAGGACATATCTTCAGTAGACTACAGAAAGCCATATGAAAAACACTATAAAAGTGATGGGTGGTGTCGAGTTGCTGCTTTTGAGATCGAAGGTCATATTTCTTTTTAAATAACGATAAAGAAATAGTGACTGCTAATTCAGAACTAAAGGGTTTTCCAATAGGGACTTGACAACTTTTAATTCAATTTGTGAACGCACCCTTTCACTAATCATCGAACTGTCACTGTCAATTTATTCAGTAAACTTAACATTTTCATCATGGTAAAGTACACGAACGAACAACGTCTGCAAATTATAAAAATTTACTACAGAAATTCGGAGTCGGTGACCGCTATTTTAAGAGCGTTAAGTGAGACAACGGGTTGGTCGAAGTGTCGAAAATATTGCTGCCGTTGAAACGTCCGTAGCAAATGATCTGTGATCAGTCAATTCCACGGCGTTCTCAAGAGTTGGGCATCGCCCAGACCACTTTATGGCGAATTTTGCGTAAGGATCTTGGTTTACACCCATACAAGATCAAGCTGACTCAAGAATTGAAGCCGATGGATCATTTGAAGCGACGTACGTTCTCCAATTGGGCTCTGGAAAAGATGCGCCAAAATGATCAATTTCATCGCAAAATCATTTTCAGTGACGAAGCTCATTTTTGGCCCAATGGGTTCGTCAATAAACAAAATATGCGTTATTGGTCGGATGAAAATCCACATGTGCTTCATGAAACACTACTTCATCCACAAAAAATAACTGTTTGGTGCGGTTTGCATGCCGTCATAAGGCCATGTTTTTTCGTCGACGATAATGATCGTCACGTTACTGTGAATGGTAATCGTTATCGCGCCATGATTACCGATTTTTTTGGCCCGAATTGGAAGATATGGACTTGGACAACATGTGGTTTCAGCAGAACGGTGCCACAAGCCACACAGCACACGTTACAATCGATTTATTGAAGAGTAAGTTTGATGAGCGTGTTATCTCAAGAAATGGACCAGTCGATTGGTCGCCTCGTTCGTCCGATTTAACGCCTCTAGACTTTTTTCTTTGGGACTACGTCAAGTCATTGATCTATGCCAACAGACCGACAACGTTGGAAGAGCTCAGAGCCAACATTGAACGCGAAATAGCAGCCGTTTCGGCCGAATTGTGTGGCCGAGTCATCAAAAATTAGGTCCAACGAATCGACCTCTGCAAACGTGCCCGCGGTGGTCATATGAACGAAGTCGAGTTCCATTCATAAATGTTTTGATTGTACATCAACCCGATAATAAAGTTTTTGAAATATCTCAAATGGTCTGAATTTTATTTGGAAAACCCTTTATATGCGCTGTCTGGGAAAACTTAGTTGAAACTAGCTTACGACGGTTCCGCCTCTTCATTGTTATTAACCTATAAAAATGAAAAAAGTGTAGTGACCAGGCAATTACGAAGCTGGTGTAAAATACTTAACAAAAAAGAAGTAGTAATGGTGTAAACATAATGTAATTTGTAGGGCGTGTCCTTAAACAGAGTTCAGTAGTTTGTTGCACGTAACGTTGTAGCAGAAAGTTTTCGAGAATGTTTTCTATAGATAGATGCATTAATTGCAGGTATAAAATATTGCGCAAGTCTCCCAAACATACTTGAGAATTTCACACACTGTGGCGGTGTCCCAAAACTTCCACAGCTGATTCTAACACATTGAGGAACATGGTCGAAGGCAGCTCTGTATTACGCTAAATATTTCCATCAAATGCAATCTTACAATTAAATCTGAAAGAAGCTGCTGGTCATCAAATAATTCATAAAAAATTTTAAGACATTTTATTGAAACAGATTTAAAAACTATTAATGGCAATTGTAAGGGATTACTTGAGGCAATGGAAAAATTAGAGAAGCCTTGAGTGTCATTAGTGGAGTCACTCTGCAAATAGTAGATGATTATTGTTATGGGCTGTGTGTGAGGCAAGAAATGAACGTGTTATATCCAAGTTTGAGAGTGTTTTAAACAAATATTTTGATTTTTCCACATTAAGACAAATTCGTTATGGTGCCTTTACAGATCTATTAAATAATTGAAGTTTGTGTCAATTATGCTAGTATTATATCATTAGATACCGAACAGTTATTCTCTGCATTTAAGAATATTTTTCACTGCAGCAAACTTTTCTCAGTGAAAACATGTGGAAGCCTAATGCGTCGATCTTATTTAGCTTTTGATAACTATTTCTAATGGCACTGCTTAAGTGGATAAATTATTTTGTTTTTACTTACTTACTTTCGTTTATTTTAATTACTCTGTTGTATGGGGTCCTATATTACGCAATTATTATAATCACCGCGCTACTGTGTTCAATGCGATTGCATAATCGTCTCGATTATTGAAAGTATACGCACAGACGATATACGTACGGGCGACCTCCCTCACTACAAGACAACATCTATAAATGCGAAAATGCAATGATTGTGCAAGGAAATGCTTTTAAAAGTTATAAATAAATGTGTTTTGCTTACCTAGACTCAACAGAAAGAGAACAGCTCTCTTATCATTATTGTTATTATTATTATTATACAATAAATATAAAATTTTTAAGCTTATATTATGTTATATTATCCACGGAACTGATATCAAACATATTTCGAATTTAAATGTTTCATTAACCAAATAAGTTCATTTCGGTAAAATCGGTGGCGCCATCTAAAGCATTAAATTTGACGATAATAAGTTTTCTAGTTGTTATTTGGGCATCAAATTGTAATTGACTGCTGTTACCATATAATATAACTGTAAATTATAATCAATGGCTTCATAATGTTTTTCATAGTGCTATATAATAATGTTACGTAACCTGTAATTGCAAATTAGTCTTTATCGTCCACTGTGTACATTAACTTTTCCCATAAAAAGAAGAGAATTCTTTTGGTAAAAGAAAAAGAGCGAAATGATCGATCAGTTTTACTTTCATCATTTGATATAGTTATTAACTTATGTGATGTAATCATTTTTTATCCGTTGCACGGTTCGCAGACGGAATATTAAGCGAACACATACTGGGCATGTAAAAATATTGCCTTCATTACGTCACCACTTATAGAAAAAACTATAAATAAGTCGTTTCGGTTCAATAAAAGGAACTTGACGGCAGACACGACGACAACATAACCTCAAAAAGAACTCCAACGTTAGTCCTTATATGGTGACGCTTTTGGTTCGGCCCCGATCTTTAGATGGTCTCAGCCAACCTCGGATCGTGACTCAGACGTGCATTAGCTCCTAATTTGAAGCTAAATTTAAAAGTGAATACCGCTGCAGCAGTTACCTACATTTAAAGAGAATTTTATGCCTTCGCCATAACAGTGTAGACGTATTTACTGCTAAGCATATATGATTTTCAAACTCGTTAAGAAGCATCGAAAAGACATGCTTTGAATACGTACCTTCTTTAAGATTAGTATTAAAACAATGCTTACTTTTATGTTAAATGCTTTGTTAAAAATACAAATTTTGTTTTGAAATATATGTAATATAAATATATAAAAGTATCTACTTAACCCTTTTCGGAAAATTTGGAAGAAAAAACAAAAGTAAGATAAAAATTATTTTAAAAAATTCATAGCTTTATGGATTATTTTTTTTTATACAGAATGTTTTGCTTTCATTTATGTAGCAATGTATGTTTTCTATGTAATTGTTACGACCTTAAACGTCTTCTATATTATTATAATTGAATGTTATTTTCAAAATAATTTTCAGTTTCCATTAATTAATTGTAGATTAAAGACATTAGCTGGATATTATCTTATCTACAAGATTGTATGAATACTATATACACAAAGGGTACTATAAAAATTTTGCAATAAGGCAAAACCAATTGTTTTGTGTGTCGTGACAAGTTCAATGTAAATTGAGACCTGTTCAAGGTCTCAATCTAGATCAGCCTTTCTCAATCCTTTTACTCAGCAATCTAATAAATTTATTCGTATTGGTTTCGCGACTCTAATATATAAATATTTCGCGATCTAACAAAATGAAACTAATTATAATAAAATAATGCTATTTGTTTCCATAGTAATATTTGTACAAATCAAGTACGTGGGTTGCTTTAAAAATTTTGCGAATGATCGTCAATTATTTTAACCATTCTTTTTATTGTTTATCAAAATATTTGCCTTTATGATCTATGCACTTCTACATTTGTGTCACCTCAGATAGGTTTTCGTAGGCTTCCATAGTCGCTTCCGGGGTATTTAATTTAAGTCCACGCATTTTGTCTTTTATCTATGGGATAAAAAGAAGTTCCAAGGTGCCAAGTAGGGAAAGAAGAAATAGAATCAGAATAGTTCTGATTTGGATCATACTTATGCTCAATGATGCCCAAATATCTCTGTATGCACAGCGATTGTCTCCCTTTAACATGTTGTCGATGTCGTCGAGCTGATTACCACTTGCTTTCTGGCTTGTAACAATAAATCCAACTTTCATCACATGTAGCGATGTCGTATACTGATTTTGCATTTTTTTGCACCGATGTGTACCCGCTTATTTTGAACCTCCGTTAAATTGTGTGGTATTCACCGAGCGCAAAGGTTTCTAGCAGCAAGATGATCATGCAGGATAGTTCTTATTTGGATCAAACTCAATGATTCCTGAATATCTCTGTATGTGCAGGGGTTGTCTGCCTTTATCATGTTGTACATGATGTTTTCTGGAGTGACTACAGTGGCAAGCCATCTCACGATGATCATCTTTGAGCGAAATACGTTCGCGCTGGAATTCGTTGCATTCAGATGCTGTAAATGCATTAGATATGGCGTTACAGTGGGCGCAAACAAACCGTTTGGATGCTAAAAATATAAACTTCAGACAATTACTAGAGAAAGCAATTTTGCTCAGCATTTCTGGTAAAAGAACTCAATTAAAAATCGCAACTTATTTCATCTAAATTTGTATAGTATTAAATAAAGAACATATGTATGTGTTATAAGCAGTCAAATTTGAATGAGACCTTTGAAAACTCTCCTTTTGAGGGCGACATATGTCGCTAAACTCGTGGTATCTTGTCACCCCTAACTTTAATTCAGCTTTGTTATTGTTCCTGTTTACTTTTAGTCGGTAACCAAGCCAGATCGATTCATTTTCTTTCAAGTCAATTTAGCTGATTTGGTATGAGGGCCTTTCAGCAAAGGCTAAGAGTGAATTTGTAGCGGTCCTGTACAACATCCTACAAAAGAGCAAGAAAACTATCCAAGAAAACTTCTTTATATTTGAAAAACGACAATTGCCGCATATTATTATTATTATTTAAGTTTGACAGAGCCTGAAATTTATCATATCTCTAAAACTTGCGATAAACGAAATGAGAGAGTAAAGATATGCGATCAGATTTTGTGTTAGTCTGGTAAAATCTGCAATGGAAACTTCCATTTTGAGGAATCGTCTATGGCGAGATCTGTTTATTCTGGATGACATAGATCTACCATTAGAAATCTTGTAACAAGCTGTTAATTTATTAGTAAGAAGATTAATGCTTGTAGCCAAATCGATATTGGTTGCTGCTCTTTTCCTATTGAGAATTTTTTTAGTCTTGAATATGTATGGAAGTATGACTTTATTTATCCGTGTAAGGATCTTCTTAAAGCGTCGATTGACGAGTATGCCAACCTTTCGTAAAAAAATTGTTCTATCTGTTTGATGACTGGCTTTAAAAAATGGAAAAAACATGGAAGTGTCGATTTGATGACTGGTTTTGAAAAATGGAGAAAAGCGTGGAAAAGTCGGTTGGATAATTGGTTTTAAAAAATGAACGATTGCGTTGAAATTATTTTGAAAGATCGTGAAAATAAAAACTTTTGCAAAACTTTCGTAATTCCTTTTACATTGTACATCACTATCGCGATACGAGGGTAGCCGTTTATATTTCAGGAACTGGCAACACTGTTAGTGTTACCTCCGATCTGATGATTGCATCGTGAGGTCTGTCATTTTTGACAATATATTTACTTTGACAGTTTTATTATTCGGTCGCTATTTCTATTGTTGACAGTAACTTGAAAATCTTATGTCAGCGGAAAATGGAATTAACTCGCGAACATTTTTCATAACTTTCGGTATGGATTATTTCAACAAGAATGCATCTATGAACTGAATTCTTTATACGGTGATGAAGCACCATCGAAAACTACAGTATATCGTTGGTATAGTGAATTCAAGCTTGGACGACGTTATTTGCACGATGAATTTCGTCGTGGCACAAATGTTGTTGTGTCGAAAAACATTAATGCAGTGTCTCAATTGATAATGCAAGACATGCCGTGAGATCGAGGCATCTCTAGGTGTTAGTAACACCAGCGTGCATAATATCCTGTACGAACATTTAGCCGTTAAGAAGCTATGTTCACGTTGGGTACCATATAATTTGACAACCGCTCAAAAAAGGACTCGTGTTCATTGGTGCCAAGAAATGCACAAAAAATACAATGGCGGTGCTTCAAAGAACATTTATAAAGTCGTCACAGGTAATGAATCTTGGATATATACGTAAGGGCCCGATAGTAAACAGTAGTCTACTGTGTGGGTATTCTAAGATGAGCCAAACCAACAAAAGTAGTTCGCGCTCGAAGCACATCAAAACAAAAGGTCGCCTGTTTTTTCGGAAAAACCGGTCACGTTGCAACCGTGCCTTGAGAGAGTTATAGAACAGTCAATTCCGAATGATGCACAATTATTTGTTTGCCAAAAGTTTTTGAAGAAATAAGGAAAACAAACCGAAAACGACACATCATTCTCCACCATGACAATACGGGCTCTCACAGGTCGGTTCAAACAATTGAATATTTGACCGGGCAAAACATTGAATTGATAAGCCACCCGCCGTACAGCCCTGATCTAACACCCTGTCATTTCGTGGTCAACGGTTTTCCATTCCGGAAAAGACATTTGAGGCATTCAAAACTTATATTTTGGAGATACTGCCTTCACAGTGGCAGCAATGCTTTTCGGATTGGTTTAAACGAATGCAAAAGTGCGTTGATTTACGCGGAGAACATTTTGAAAAGCAATAAAACTATTTTCGATAATAAAATTCTTTTTTTGTTTGCTACTCCCGAAATATAAACGACTACCCTCGTATTAATTGAATGAAATAACAAATATTGTGTCTATTTCCATCCAGATATCAGATTACGGTAAAATATGTTCACATAACAGAATCATCTACCCAAATTCCCGAAAATAGGTCTAGGCTAATTAATAATTGCAATCAGAACATAACACTTCATTTATAAAAAAAGAGCGCAAACGTTCTGTGAAGGTGTGAATTATTTATGAGACTCGACCGACCATGTTTGGCCGGTAAACTCCAATTAAAGTAAAAGAACTATTATTAGACTTTCAAATGTACTTCTTTTCGGTGTCTCCGAACGTCAACAGTATACCTACATCAAAGCGCCAAACTTTCTCCTCTATTTGAAGCAATTTTAATATCTATCAGCATCAAAAAGGCGTCTTCACCGTCATCAGGGCGAAATGGAATACGTAATTTTTGCGAAGCCAAAGTAATAAATTAATGCAGTCAGACAACAATTGGAGCGTTAATGTTTTACATGTATTACATTTTATGCCTTTGCGTCTAATTATGGCAGGAGATTGTTGGATTAATGAACAAATTACAATATTAATTTGTTAATTACAACGTAATACTACCATTCATTATATAATACCTGCATGTCTATTTATAATAAACATCGTTTTAAATTGTATAAATTTCATTAGAAGCACGAGATATAAATAAATTAAAGACGGTTCTAATTATAAGCTTATTCAATTTGTTTTTCTATTAACATGCGGAGAGAATAGGAATTAACATAAAATGAATGTGTTTAAGAAACTGTAATAACACCTATAATTTCCTTTTGAACTACTTTTCAAATTAAAACGTTTCTGTTTTCTTATTTTAATAATAAAACATCGAACTTTTACAAACCGTCAGTTTGCAATACTTAATACAAGGTTTTCCAATAAGAGTGATATGATTTCGTTAAAAAAAACACACACTGATTGTTAAGAAAATTCAAAAGTTTTTTATTTAATGTGAAGTACAATCGATACAATTAAGTTCTAAATAAAACGTCATTCAAATGGCCTCCACGACTTCTTCTGCAGGAACGAATTCGATAAACCCAATTTTCGAGCACTTTTTCCACTAAATCTAGTCGTAACACATGGATCAATAAGTCCCGAGACTAACAATGAAAACAACATTTTTTTTGCAAAATTTTTTTTTATTCATCAACATAATCACCTTTTAGGGTGATACAATGGTTCCAACGCTTTTCCAATTTTTCAATACCATGTTTATAAAAAAAATTATCTTTCGCTTCAAAATAAGCTTCAGTTTCAGCGATGACCTCCTCATTTGAGCCAAATCTTTTTCCCTGGAGCATTTTTTTAAGATCAGCAAAGAGCCAGTAGTCACTGGGGGCTAAATCTGGCGAATATGGGGGGTGGGGAAGCAGATCAAAACCCAATTCGTTCAATTTTGCCATTGTTTTCATCGACTTGTGGCAGGGTGCATTGTCTTGGTGAAAAAGGATTTTTTTTCTCTGCATGTGCGGTCGTTTTTTTTGCGATTTCCTCCTTCAAAAGCACCAGTAAGTCAATATAATAATCACTGTTGATCAATTTACCTTTTTCGAGGTAGTCAATGAAAATCACGCCATGTGTATCCCAAAAAACTGACGCCAGGACTTTGCCAGCTGACTGCTGCGTTTTCGGACGTTTCGGACGGCTTTTGCCAGCTGTGCGCCACTCAGATGACTGCCGCTTCGACTCTGGAGTCTAGTGATGTATCCATGTTTCGTCCATGGTCACGTAACGACGCAAGAAATCTTTTTTGTTGCGAGTAAATAGCGATAAACAGCTTTCTGAATCATCGACTCGTTGCTGTTTTTGTTCCATCGAGAGAAATCGCGGCACCCACTTGGAAAAAACTTTTTTCATGCTCAATTTTTCATGAAGGATAGTAAATACACTTCCATATGATATCTGTGTCATCTCAGCAATCTCACGGAGCTTCACTTTACGATCTTTCATTGTAATTTTTGTCACTTCACTCACATTTTCCGGTGTAACGGCTTCCACAGGTCTACCCGAGCGTTCCGCGTCATTTGTGTCGGTACGACCACGTTTAAACTCGGCAAACCACCGACAAATCGTTGCTTTTGATGGACAAGAGTCCGGGTAACATTTTTCAATCCATTGTTTTGCTTGCGTGGTGTTTTTACCCATTAAAAAGCAATGTTTTATCAGAACACGAAACTGGTTTTTTCCATTGTTTAAAAAAACAACAAAACGACTTTACTCCAACCTCGATAACTCAGCTGTTTCTGGTCCGATCGACTTAAAATTTTGACACGTTTCAAGCAAAGGTTAGTACTCTAAAAAGACATGGTTACTGGTTTACTACGAGCGCCATCTATAGGTTAGTCTCGGGACTTATTGATCCATGTGTTATGTCATGAATGGCACGTTCAATATTGACTTGTGAAGCTTGAAGAGAGTCTAGTTTATTTCGATAGACCAATGACTTCAAATAACCCCACAAGAAATAGTCTAATGGTGTTAAATCACAACTTCTTGGAGGCCATTCAATATCACAATTTCTTGAAATAATCGAATCTCCAAACTTTTCTCGCAATAATTCTATTGTTGCATTTGCTGTGTGGCATGTAGCCCCGTCTTGTTGGAACCAAATGTTGTCAAGATCAACTTCTTCCAATGTCAACCATAAAAAGTTGGTAATCATCAATCTATACCGCTCTCCATTGACACTAACGGTGTTACCAGCTTCATTTTTAAAGAAGTACGGACCGATGATTCCACCATACCAAAAACCATACCAAACTATCAATTTAGGTGAATGTAATGGTTTTTCATAAATAATTTGTGGATTTTCTTCGCACCAGAATCGACAGTTTTGTTTATTTACCACACCATCCAGATGAAAGTGAGCCTCATCAGAGAAGATGATTTTCTTAAAAAAATCGTTATCGTTTTCAAGTTGTTCCAAGGCAAAATCAGCAAATTCACGATGTTTACGGTGGTCCAATGGCTTCAGTTCTTGAGTGAGAACAATTTTATAGGGCTGCAAACCCAAATCCTTTCTCAAAATCCGCCAGGTTGTGGTTTGAGACAGTCGCAATTGTTGAGAACGTCTTGGAATCGACAAATTACGGTCTTCAGTAACACTTGCCTGAACGGCAGCAATATTTGCATTACTTCGAGCGGTTCTTTGTCTTATTGGCACTTGAAAATTATGTAAAGAAAAGGTAACCTCAAAATTTTTAACAATTCGATGAATAGCGAGCACACTTGGACGATTATTACGACCATAAAATGGCAAAAGCGCACGAAAAGTTGCAATTGGAGAACGATTATTTTAATAATAAAACTGAATAATTTGTAAACGTTGTTCTTGCGTATATCTCTCCATGATGAAATTGTAAACACTACTGAATACAATGAAAAAACAAATGACAGATCATGACATATTACAAATGGCCGAAATGTCACTTCAAAATCATATCATCCCTATTGGAAACCCTTATATATCAGGTGTACCGGAAAGTCATTACCGGTTTTTTTTCGTAAAAAAAAACTACATAATTTTCAAGAAAATGGAAACATTTATTTATTCAAAGTATTGGTCATTTGATTCTACACATCCTGCCTATATTTCAGGCAATTTATGAATGCCATCCCACAAAAACTGTATGTCCCTTGAGCAAAACCATTCATCGAGCCATTTTCTAACTTCTTCGAAATTGGCGAAGTGCTGCTTTGCAAGCGCGAGTCTCATTAATGCGAAATGGTGATAATCGGGCGGGGCAAGATCTGGAGAGTACGGCGGATTCGATATTAAGTCTCACCCAAGTGCTTTCAATGCTTCTTTGACCGGTTTTGCTGCATGAGACGGCGCGTTATCGTGCTATAAAATCACATTACTGTGTCTTCGGGCCAATTCTGGGCGTTTTTCTATCAATGCATCGTTCAAATTGATAATTTGTTGTCGGTAGTGATCAGTATTAACTGTTTCACCAGGTTTCAACAGTTCGTAATATATCACACCACTCTAGTCCAACTAAACACAGAGCATTGTCTTGCGATCAAAACAATTTGATTTTGGCGTCGATGGGTCGGCTTTGCCAGGCGACAACCATGATTGTTTGCGCTTAGAGTTTTCGAAATAAATCCATTTTTCATCACTCGTCACTATTCGATGCAGAAATGACTTCCGATCATACCTTTGAAGCAGCAGTTCACGATTATTCGTGTTTCCTTTTGCCTATGAATCAATTGATATGGCACCCATTTTTTAATTTTTCCCATTGCTCGTAATCGGTTGCTAATTGTTTGTTGGGCCACATTTATCGCTTGTGCCAATTGTTTTTTAATTTGGGTTGGGTCTTCATCCAATAACTCCTGCAGTTTCGCATTTTCAAACTTTTTCGGTCTACCAAAACGTTCTTTGTCTTGCACATCGAAATCACCACTTTTCAATGGTCGAAACCACGCCTCACATGTTCTTGGGATTGAAGCATGCTCACCATAAGTTTCTACTAGCAAACGATGACTTTCAGCGGCATTTTTCTTTTTGATTAAATAAGAAAAGAATGCGTGCCGTAAATGCACTTTTTCAGGCACGAAACTCGACATTTTCAAAGAGGTATAAATCTATGACACCATCAAAATTTCTACGTTCCTTCTGGATATTGACTAATTAAAACGTTTCGGATCTTCTTCAGAGTTCAGGAATCGTGGTACGATCCCTGTGAGGAAAAAAGACTACTGCCTTTAGAAATTGCAGTGATATCCTTCTTATCAACAGTCGAATATTATGCATCTCTTTTAGACTAACTGCACGATGCCATGGTTAAAATTCATAAACTACGTTTCGACCTGTTCTCGCATCCTTATGCTCCAGATTTGACAACCTCAAACATTTTTCTTTTACCAAAAATTAAAACTAGATTCCCCGGAAAGAGATTTGTGTGGAGTGAGGATAATTTTATAATATTTTTCTGAGGAAATTCGAAAACTAGTTGACTAAATGTAACGAGATACAGAGAGAATACGTTTAAAACTAAAACAATTTTTGAATAAAAATTTATTTTCTTGCCTAGGTATATAAGTACGTGCTTATATATGTACATACATGTATGTGGTATATAATAGTTTTTTCCATTTTTATTTAAATGCTGTGTGACTCAACAGTAATTTTATGTTTATAGATTTTTTCAATCCATCTACGGACTCATTAATGCGGGTGAATCCCTCAAATCAAAAGAACGCGACAGCTTAGAAAAAGGCCTGTCAAGCCTAGAGCTGTGTGATTCTCTTCCATTCCTTTCTATTTCCTGCTAATCTCTTCAGTTACAGAACTTTTTCTCACTCATATCTTCTGCAATCGCATCACTATAGCTTTTTCTTTGCCCACTACATTTCCTATTTCCATTTGGTTTCTTTCACTTTCCGTTTGGCTTCATTCTCGCAAAATGTCCTAGCCATTATACTTTTCTTGCTTTAACGAATCGCCCAATAGATTTATCTCCGAATAGCTCTTGAGTTCTGTGTTGTTGGTTCTTCTTTCCCAACCTAAATATTTGTCGCCTCTTAAAAGCTTGCGTAATATTTTTCTTTCTTGGTTGTACAGTTTCTGATGGTTTTTTTAAATTTAACATTTATGCCTCACAGCAATAGATTTGGTCGTATTACTGTCTTATACATTATGGAAACTTCTTATAGAATAAATTAAGTATTTATTCTATAAGAAGATTGTAAATATTTCACGAAAACGCTGAAACAAGTAAACTAATTATTTTAGGAACGCTGAATTTGATATATTTTACATAACTGTAACGTGCGTAAGTACATATGTACCAACAAATATATAAGCATAGCAATCGACTTTGGATAAGTCACCGTAAAAATTCAGTACGTACTTAGTGCGAACCTGGTCCGCAGACAAATGTGACCGCCCTAGTTATTACGGTAATTGCACGACAAGGGCGAGGTTTACGTTATGTTAAAACGCTTTCTGTGTGTGTAAATTTTTCGATTACTCTTAACAGAACCCGGCTTCTAAATTTTGTTTCTAAATTGTGTATACCGTATGAACGAAAATGATGATTCCCATTTCGAATTTATTAGACATTACTTTCAAATAACCAAGTTGTTGAGTTACCATGACAACCATTAATACTTGACACGTTTATATTGGGTCTGGGAAAAAGTTCGTGGCGTTTTTCCCGATAGATGGCATTGGTTGCCGATAACTAAAGAACAACAAGTCACAGCGACACCACCGACGGCTCGTTTTTTAGATGACCTTCCGAACGTTAGTTTGAGCGTAGAAACATTGTAATCGGTGCAGTGGTTGGAAAGTTATTCGCACTTGAAAATGGAGAAGAATAATGAGAAATTTCGCTATATTCTGCAATATTATTATGATAAGGGGAAGAACGCTGCGCAGGCTTGTGATAAAATTTGTGCTGTGTACGGTGAAGGTACTTTATCGAAATCTGTTGCGCGGAAATGGTTCGCTGGCTTTCGTTCTGGAAATTTCAATGTGAAAGATGAGTCACGCTCCGGTCGTCCAATCACTGAAAAATCTGATGAAATTCTTGAAAAAGTCCAACAAGATAAGCATATCAGCAGTGTCGATATTGGCATGGAGCTAGGCATTGACCACAAAACTGTTTTGAACCATTTACACAAAGCTGGTTACAAAAAAAAGCTTGACGTATGGGTTCCTCATGAGTTGAGCGTGAAAAACATGATGGACCGAATTAACATCTGCGATGCGCTGCTGAAACGGAATGAAATCGAGCCGTTTCTGAAACGTTTAATAACCGGAGATGAAAAATGGATTACGTACGATAATCGGAAGCGTAAAAGATCGTGGATAAAGGATGGTGAGCCGTCACAAGCGTTCGCTAAGCCAACATTGACGCCAAAAAAAGTGATGCTGTGTGTATGGTGGGACTGGAGGGGAATCGTGCACTACGAGCTACTTCCAACTGGTCAGACGATTGATTCTCAACTCTACTGTGCACAACTAGAGAGATTACGCCAGGCGATTGAAAGAAAACGGCCCGAATTGATTAATAGGAAAGGTGTTGTCTTCCATCACGACAACGCCCGACCACACACTTCTTTGATGACCCGTCAAAAATTGAGAGAGTTTGGTTGGGAAGTTTTGATGCACCCACCTTACAGTCCGGATATAGTACCCTCTGACTATCATCTGTTTCGATCTCTGCAGAACTCTCTCAATGGAATTAAGTTGGTTTCAAAAGAAGCCTGTGAAAACTACTTGATTCAGTTTTTCGACCAGAAACCACAGAAGTTTTTCACCGATGGGATCATGGATCTACCAAAAAAATGGCGAAACATTGTCGATAATAATGGAGCATATTTGGTTTAAATGAATTCGTCAACGCGCCATGCGGGGACCAGTTGAATTTTACTGAAAAAACGCCACGAACTTTTTCCCAGACCCAATATTTCGTTGGCTTCTAAATACCAGTGTCTTTTGTCTTGACGCATACCATACTTATGCCTGAAGATTTGACTGTATGGGAAATTTGTTCTTGTGCAAAATTTTAATTGTTTATTTTCAACTCCCTATTTCTCAAAAGTTTTAAATTACTTAATGATACATTCGGTATCGAAACCACTTATAAGTATGTATGTATATCTGAATGAATAACATAACACTTATCTAATATACATACATTGATTAAATTAACAACAGAAGAAATCGCTGGTACTTAATGACGGCAGTCAATGTCAATAACCGCCTACAAACCTTCAAGGTCAGCATTCCTATATGTAATTTTTTGTATTCGACATTTGAATGCAAATGAACCTCGGTATTTCTCTACGTAATCTATATACCATAAGTATACGTTGTCGTTAGTGCTTTTGCTAGTTGATATCCACTTTTACTCTTCAGTTATTATGCGTATGGATGTAATAAACGAATATTTACATATATACACTACAGTCCATATGAGATCGGACAGCTAGTGAAATTTAGAAAACTGTTCCAAAAAATAATATAATTGCGTTTAAATATAAATAACATATTTACACTAGATCCTTTACACGATTTATGACCAACTGCTGGCAAATATATCTATTAGAGCACCTACAAATAACTATTATATTTTATGACTCAGTGTTGTAATCTCTGGAATAAACCGTACCGCCATAAATACGATTATTTTTGAGATAATATTGCAAACAAAAAACTTACCTGCCCTCACCCTAAAGAGTCTTGTGTATCAAAATATGCATTCGTTTTCAAGTAAACTTGCTAGCGTCCGCATCATTGATAAGACCGTATTTTTTATGTGAACTTTTTAAAATGCCGAAAAGAAAGCCAACAAGTTTAGAAAAACATTCTGTAATTGTTTCTTTTCATCAAGAAGGTTATTAAGTACGTAAGCGAATAACATCTCACGCCGACGATGAGCATATAAAAATGCTAAGTAAACGAAATAGGAGACTGACGGCACGCGAAATCGCCGCAGAAATGAATCGCGACCGTACAAGAAAAAATTCTGTTACTACGGTGAAAAGAAGATTAAAAATCTTCACGACCGCATTTCTGTAAGAAAACCCTTACTTCGACTGAGAAACAGGCCAAAACGACAACAATGGTAGTTTTGTTCTAATTATAATTTTTACTCTCTTTTATTGGGAGTTTCGACCATTAAAATAATAAAACATCATACTGTTGCATTTATTTTGTTACTGGTTAGTTGTTGTTACTATGTTCGTATATTCTTTTACGTAGATATTGCTTTGTTTGTCCTACATATGTACCTTTAGAAAATTGGCATTTTATTTTGTATATACTGTGTTTGTTTTTATTTAGGCGTTTCATGTTTAATTTTGGTAAAAAAGGATTTGTTTATATTTTTCAGTTTGTGGGCTATTTTAATGTCGCATTTTCCGAAGAGTTTGTTTAGGTTTCCTGATAAGTGTGGTACATATGGTAAAGTTATGAATTTTGGTTCGTCGTTCTTCGTGATGATATTCTCGGTGTTTTCTGTATTTATAATCTCTATTTTGTTTCTTCTGTTTTTGAGAGCGAAGAGCCTTTTATCAGGTTGTTACATATGAAATGTCCGATTTTGTAAGGAATAAAAAAAAGTCTAAATTTAAAAAAATATAAATATTTATTCTGCAAAATAATCTCCATTTATATCAATAGTTTGTTGTCAACGGCCTGGAAGCTGAAAAATTCCCTTTGAAAAGAAATCTAGGTTTTGACGGCTCACATATTGCTCAAACACTGCTATTACAGACTCCCGGTCAGGGAAGTCCCTATTTTTTAAGTGATTGTCTATCTAAACTTGGGAAAAAATGAAAATCAGTTGGCGAAAGGTCAGGTGAATAAGGTGGGTGAGGGAGAATTTCGTAACCAAATTCCGAAAGTTTTTGGCTTGTCTGTCGTGCAACATGAGGTCTTGCATTACCATGAAGAAGTATGGGTCCATGTCTATTGACTAGTGAGGGCTGCAAGCGGCTCAATTTTCCGTGCATAGTTTCCAGTTCGGCACAATAGGACGCTGCCGTGGTGGTTTCACCAGGTTGCAAAAATGAATAGTGAATAAAACCCTTACTGGTCCACCATACAGTCACCATAATCTTTCGCGGGTGAAGTGATGCTCGTGCATGCTGTCTTGGTGCTTCATCTCGATCTAACCATTGTCCTGACCGTCTCCGATTATCATAAAGTATCCACTTTTCGTCACACGTTACCACTCGATGAAGAAACGGTTCAACTTTCTGTCGATTAGCCAAAGACGTAGCCACCTCTAATCGACGGAGCTTATTGGCTTCCGTTAATTGGTGCGGCACCCATCGATGGAGTTTCTTCACTTTGCCAATCGAAGAAAGGTGACGACTAATGGTGGCAATGGACACTTGAAATGTTTCTGCAAGGCTACGCACTGTTGTCGACGGATTACTTTCAACTTCTGCACGCAGCTCGTCGTCATTAACGGTGCTACGCGCATATCCGCGAGGCTCATTTTCCAAATCAAAATTTCCCTCGCTGAATTTTTTAAACCATCGCCGTAATGTGCGTTCATTACACGTGGTTTGACCGAACGTCTGATTAATTTCTCGCGTTGCTGCAGCTGCATTTAATCTCTTTTTAAATTGAAAGAGGTAAATTGCCCGAATATCTCTTGCCGACAGCATTTCCATAGGCGAGACAAGGACAGGTGTATTAATCTTTCCAAGAAATGGAACAGGTACACACTTCAAAATAAATACCATTTTCTACAAATACAATAATAATTTTCACCAAAAACATACACGTCTTCACACAGGTGCGATTCAGTTCAGACTGAAGGAAAAAACGGACATTACATTTGTATCAACCTGATATTAATGTTTTTTCCTATGAAGTCTGGGGAGTAGTTATTTTTTGAGAGTATTGTTTTAATTTTATTTATATTTTTGTAAAGTTGCTTTGTCCGAGAATTCGTAGCACCTGTCTACGAAGTTATGGATTGTATTTATTCTGTATTTAATGGAAACATTTGATAAAAAACTTAAATATCTACCTGAATTAGTAGTTTTTGCGGACCAATTTAAGTGAATGTACCATGTGGTACCATCTTTGTGTTTTACTGTTATATCCAGGAAATCGAAGCAGTTATTTTCGCTTTCTATTGCAAATTGATGTTTTTTATGAAAGGAATTGAAATGGTTTGAAGTTTGTTTGTCTTCATTAATTGGTATTGCTACAATACAGTCATCAACATATCTGTTCAAAAAGCGTATATGGAAGCGAGAATTATCTAACAATTTATTCACTAGTTCCTCCATAATGAAGTTTGCTATTACGGCGGAAGTAGGTAATTCCATCCATAATTCGAATTTTATTCGTAAAAGGTGTCGAAGTTGAAATATATGGATCCAAACATAATTTAACAGCATTTATGAAATCGTTTTTTGGTAAAAGTCTGTATTTTTCTTTGGTTTGCCATTTAATATGTGACTATTACAAGATATATACATACATATATTTATATTTACGCACATTACTATATCTACTCGTATACAACTTTTCGAAAATTAAGGTCTTTTTGTACTATTATGTTATGAATCGTAGATATGCTCCGACTACCACTGTTTTGTTTACATGGTATAGAGACCATCCTACATGAACTCAGCAGATATATTTTCATGTTCATCGTTAACCTTCATGTGGTAGTAACTATACATACGTGTATATATATATATATATATATATATATATATATACATAAATATATATACCAGGCGTACCGGAAAATGATTACCGGTTTTTATAACAGATGTCGCTAGGCTTGATTTGACACATATGTCATTTAATTCTACTGACATCAAGCTTCAAAGCCATACATGTTATATTTTGCGAAAGTAACACCGTCATATACCTCGTTGAAAATGTCGAGTTTCATGCCTGAAAAAGTGCATTTGCGGCACGCATTACTTTTCTTATTTCATCAAAAGAAAAAAGCCGCTGAAAGTCATCGTTTGCTGGTAGAAACTCACGATGAGCATGCTCCAATCATAAAAACTTATGAAGCGTGGTCTCGACAATTCAAAAATGGTGATTTTGATGTGCAAGACAAAGAACGTTCTGGTAGACAGAAAAATTTGCAGATGCGAAACTGTAGGAGTCATTGTGGTGTAACTGTACATATATACATACATAGATACATATATGTATCTACTCAATAATATAGAATTTATTAAAGTACAAACAAATTAAAAATTAATTTAATTTAATTAAACCAATAGACGTTTTACATAATCTAAATGGAAACATATCATATTCTAACCAAATCAGTCGACATCGTATTGTATAAATATTCATAAAGGAACGTCGTTAACGCTACGTAGGTGAGGCAGAAATACACACAATGATCGTGTATAACATAGGAAGTCAATAGATCATTTGCATTTCCTACAAACTTATTAGAAATCGAATGACTAATCGACTCACGATCGAGTCTCGTTTCTTTTTCTTTGTTTTAATTATTTCGAGAATGTTTCTTATTCAATCAAGTCACAGCTATATCAAGAGAAAATGACAAACCGCAAAGTACCTAGAACAGGTGTGTATTTTGACGTATAGATAAGGCGCGTGTTTGTATTTAATTGAGATTTACACATGTTTGCATGTACAGAATGTTTGGTGATCAAGCAAGCTTCTAGCGTCAGATTTGCGTAATTCGAAATATCAATAACAGATGTTTTCTATTTTATAAATTTCTAAATTAATTACACGATTTTATTTCTGTATTATTTTTCTGTAATCGCTTTGTAAATATCTTCCTCCAGCGCGACAAGTTAGGATCGGTTGTAGTATTTACGTATTCACAATCAAATGTAAGCGAAACGAATATTAATAAACGGCGATACATAAAATATAGGAAAAAAAATAATTTTTAAATTTTTAAAACATCTTATTTATAGCTGCTACTACGTAGCTTGATGAGGATAACTTTGGTAGAAGGTTTATATCATTTAGTACTACTGTGGGCAAAAAATAGTAAGACTTTTTAATTTAAATTTCGCGCGAAAACCCATTCGTCGAAATATTTTTTTTCTAGGTTGGTATGACTGTCAGTGACATCTGTGCCAAATGTCACATCAAAATAATCATTAGTGTTTAGTATACGCTTGTCTTTCTGAAGTACAAAAAGTGCATTTGGCGATTTTTACAATGAGTGAAATTATTCAACAAAGAAGTTCCATTAAATTTTATCTACGGAATCAAATTTCTGGTGCTGAAACGTTCAGAATGTTGCAAAAGGCCTTCGGTGATAATTGTTTGTCGCGACCAAGTGTTTTTCATTGGTACAAATTATTCAAAGAGGGTCGAGAACGCGTTGATGACGAACGACGTCCAGGACGGCCATCAACATCAACTGGTGATCAACACGTCAATAGAATCAAGGAATTGGTGCTTGAGAATCGACGATTAACAGTCAGAGACCTTACTGGCATCGTTGGAATATCGGAGGGATCAGTGAAAACCATTTTGAAAGATCATTTGGGCCTAAGAAAAGTGAAAGCACGATTTGTTCCAAAATCACTCAATTTTTTCGAAAAACAGCGTCGTGTTGACGTCTGTGAAACAATGCCTTCCGACTATCAGGACAAAATGAAAGGCACCATAACTGGAGATGAGACTTGGATCTACGCTTATGACCCGGAAACAGACGATCAATCGGCCGAATATCGTATCAAAGGTGAGAAGAAGCCCAAAAAACCACGTCAAAGCAAGACAAAAAATCAAGGTTATGTTGACAGTTTTCTTCGATTATTGAGGTGTGGTGCACTCCGAATTCCTTCCGACCGGCCAAACTGTCAACAAAGAATACTACTTGAGTGTTATGCGTCGTTTGCTTAATGTTATTCGTAAAAAGAGCCCAGAATTATGGGCCGACAACTCTTGGTTTTTGTACCACGATAATGCACCGTCACATACTGCATTAATTCTTCGTGAGTTTTTCGCCAAATTTTCAACCAATATCGTGCCGCAACCACCGTATTCGCCTGATTTAGCTCCGTGTGACTTCTGGCTATTCAGCAAACTCAAACGACCGCTCCAGGGAAACCGTTTTGAGTCAATTGAAGACATTAAACGTGAATCGCTACGCGCATTGAAGGCTATTACTGAAATTGACTTTAACAACTAACTGTTTCGAGAATTGGAAGAAACGTTGGCACAAGTGTATTGGGGCCAGGGGGCTACTTTGAGGGGGACGAAATAGATTTGGAAGAACAAATTAAGAATTTAAAAATTATGAACAAAGTCTTACTATTTTTTGCCCACTGTAGTATGTTTCCACATTTGTTTCAGTCAAAATGTTGTGATGAAAAATTTTCTTATACCTCGAGAGAGACCGTTTAACGTTCCGGAACCAACTGATTCCACCGAATACTGAAGTACATAGATCATAAAGGCGAATATTTTGAAAGACAATAAAAAAAATTGATTTTTTCTGTATCGTCCGCACAATTTCTAAAGCAACCTACGTACTATATTTTTTTGCAGCGAATGCCAATTGCCATGAGTCGTATAAAATATACTGTATTTTTATACAGTGGATATGAGAGTTGTACAGGGTGGCCCAAAATTACTAAAGGGATTTGAGTTCATTATTTAAGACGTAATTATAATTTTTTTTTAAATACAGTATATTAATGGAGAACTTAGTTGTGCACCTAATACATATTGTTCTAATCATAAATAATGATATTCGTCTATTATTTTCAATAATAACAATGATAATCTTTAACACTCAATAGATACAGAATACAATTGCAAGACATGTAACTAAGATTAATATTAAATAAGAATACAAAGAAAAACTGAGTTCTGTAAAATATAAGACACATACTTGTGTATACTTGGTAGTTGTGTGGTATTATTCTGTGCGAGTTTTACCGCGATACTGTCTTTAATTATCTGCTGATGATAACAACTTGGTTGTCGAAGCACGCATAGAGAATACGAACATTGTTGTGGTAGGGGATTTTATTTGCCTTTTTTTGATTAATTTAAACAACTACAGTCTTTATTAAAATTTACTTTTAAAATATAATAAAATTAAAACTAAACCCAGATCATCGACAGATTTCCACGTTTATTAAGTAAAATTGTAAATTTGATAAGAAGTTATTCATTTGTATCTTAAGTAAAGTTACCCATTTGCACAGCCGTAAATTTAAGATGTATGTGTGCTTTTATAATAAATGAAAGCCTGTCCATCATCCCTTACAAACCGAACCAATCAGAGCTGAGCAAATAAATAAATAACTATTGGGACGGCCTCACTATTTTGAAAGAGATAAAAAAGTCTCGAGGAACGAAAGACAATGTTGTACGAGCTTGTATATCACGTTAGTTAAGTACATAACTTTTGTACATAGACTTGTAAACTTCCCTTTGTTTGATAAATAAGTTAGTAGTGTGTTAAAGTAGTGTTTCGTTACCTACTCCTACAATTTAATCAATAAACGAAAAGAAAAAGTTCCCGTTGGAGAGAATCCAAAAAATTTAAAAATACAACCTTATTTTAAACTATTTCAAGAAAATTGAAAAGTTTCGCAAACAATTTAACGAAAAGAAAATAAATGGCTTTCCTTGGGAGTTCATATATGCACGAAGTAATAGATGTCACTTTATTGTATTTAAAAATGTTCGAAAAGTAAGTTTTTTATTATATTAGATATTCTATGGCAGTAGATTACCGACTTATCACGCCAGGACTTGGAATCGAATCAAACGGTCTGCTCTCCGAGGTTTTCTGTGGTTTGCCTTCAAGTTTAAGTGAATGCTGACAACCAACGATTTTAAGTTGCATCACGAGTGTGGGAGTAATAATTAATAACTCATGGCTTCCCAATGTTCTTGTAAATTAGTGTTAAGCTATTGAGGAATGTGAAGGCATGGATTATTATTACTATTATTAAAACGAATACAGTAACAACTAGTATTTGATGAAATAAATATTCGAATAAAATATCAAATTCACCTCTCGGCAGGTAATGCTAAAGTAAAATAAAAAATCCTTTCTCATATCTAATTTTATATGATATACACACAATATATCACGAGCTAAGATGTTTTGTGTTATAACATTTCGTTGGCGTACAATTACATCATTATCTAGTTTGACGCTATCGTTGTTATGTATGTGAGTATTATAATGGTAACTTTAAACAAATAAGATCATATTTATTAATACCCATAGCACGCGAACGTGTTTTTGATGATATCATATTGTCCGTTAATCTCTTTTTTATACGCTTAACGTACGTTGAAAAATTATTTCGATTTTAAAAACTGGACGACCAATAAAACAGCAGGCGGTAACTCATGAGTTATCAAGTGGATATTTTCATAAGTTATATAATAAAAAAATAAATAGCACATGTTGCTTTTGTTTATATTTGAAAATGTGCAAATGATAACATTTTTTTTATATTTTTTACCCGTTTAATTCGTTAAAAAAATTCCATTACAGTTAGAATGTAAGCAATTAATGATTATTACGACATAGATATGTATGCACTATCTTTATTAAATTACGAGGCTGTAACGGTTTTTTCAGTGCAAATAGACGTATGCTGTTTTAACATTGAAATTAACAAGATCACAATGCTCTTTTGAAGTGCCAGTACCAAGAATACTTTTTTTTTCTTAAATCAGAACCTTTCATTGCAGTTTGGCGTGAAATGTACATATATACCGGATGCCCTATGACATGATTCCTTAAGGATGTGTTACTAAAACAATTTCAAGTTAAAAATGTCTAATGAACATATGCCCAAAACTCTATCATAACTGAGTTACAAGCATTTCTAGGTTTAGATAACCCTACTAAGGCAGGTACTATGTGACGCTGTAAAAAAATCTTAATGAAAATCATTTAAAAGGAAGTCGCTTTATTGAATTAGTTGTTCAAAATGTCCATCCAATTGCTGTATATACAGTCTAGCTCTTAGAATTTAAAAAGTAGGTCTGCTAATAAGTATTGTTTCTGGTGCGTCTATAATTCTGTAAAAAATTGTTCTCCGTTTTCAAGTTGTTCCGAAATGAACCAAATTTTTTAACCTTTCCCATAAAAAATAATCTAGGTGATTTAAGCCTGGTAGACTTGGCGGTCAAGCAACTGGTGAACTTCTTCTAATCTACTGATTCGTATAATTTTGATGAATAAAATCTGTTATTTGTCTACCAAAGTGCGGACGTTCACCATCTTGCTGTATTCCCATTCGTTGTCTTGCGTTAAGAGGAACCTCATTCAGTAATGTTGTAAGGTCATTTTCTGGGAAACGTAAATAACGAAATGCCATGAGACGGACTAATGAAGCAGTCATCAATAATAGACCAAACATTCACCGAAAATCTATCTTGAAGATGAGATTCTCTGGTAGAGTTATCTAAAACTTCAAATGCTTGAATTCAGTTACGATTGAGTTTTGGGAATATGTTCATTAGATATTTTTAGAAATTGCTTCAGTAACATATCCTTAAGCTGAGACAATCATGTCATGGGACACCCAGTATATACTTCCTAATTTTCTATGAAATCCCAAACGTTTTTTTCTAATTATTGTATCGTTTATTTTATACATCATCAGAATTTACTTTCATTTTATTCGAAAAATGCCAAATGATATTTTTTTTTTGACCTATGCGTCACTAACTTTAGGTATGAAGAATTTAGTTGGTAATTCTCAATCAGTATACGTTTAAACATTCTTTAAATATCAAATTGTTTGTCTTCTATTTTAATTTTTGATATATAAAGTACGATACATTTAGTAATAAATATATAAATTTAGTGCCTGGATAGAATGACATAACGGATGACAAACTTCCGTTGCTGGGAATATTAATGTTACACAATTCCTGTATATTCTAATTTAGGAAAACGATTTAGAAATGTATTTACAGCCGTCGCAGTTAACAATTCAACTTTACTAGGCATCTTCGCGTCATTGATGAAATGATGCAAGTTATCGGCAATGTCTGCACGCATTGCCCCTCAGGTTCCTGTTGCTGGTTACTATGAGGTTTT